>PVLC010001693.1:0-134528 GCA_004027655.1 Graphiurus murinus
CTTTTTTTTTTTTTTTTTTTTTTTTTTTTTTTTTGCGGTACTGGGGGTTGAACTCCGGGGCATTCTACCTCCGAGCTATACCCCCAGCCCTATTTTTTATTCCTTATTTTGAAACCGAGTCTCACTAAGTTGCGGAGTGCCTCACTTAGGTAGCTGAGGCTGGCTGCGAACCCGGATCCTCTGGTCTCAGCCTCCCGAATGCTGGGATTACAAGCGTGCGCCACCACGCCCGGCTTTTCTCTACTTCTATTACTTAATATTTAAGAAAAATTATAACAGTCTGTAGTTAAAAAGTATAGATTCTGTGCTGGGCATGTAGCTCAGTTATTGAGTGTTTGCCTAGCATGTAAAATAAAAAATAAAGAAATACAAACTGTAAGCATTACAATATCTAATTTAAAATTAACTACAGAGATTCAGTAATAAAAACAGCATGGCATTGGGACAAAAACAGATGAATAGACCATCAGAATAGAACTGAAGATACAGACAAAAATGCTCACACTTATAGCCAGTTGGTGTTTGACAAAGGTGCCAAAAACATACACTGGAGAAAAGATAAACTGGAATTAGACCCCATTTATTCACCCTGCATAAAAGTCAACTCATGATGGATAAGAACCTAGAATTTAGACCAAAGATATTACAATTACTAGAAGAGTGTATAGTACCAACTATCTAACATATAGGCACTGATGGAGACTTCCTCAATAAAATCCTCAAAACTCATTAAATAAAAACAAGAATCAGTAAATGGGATGACATTAAATTAAAATGGAGCCGGGCGTGGTGGCGCACGCTTGTAATCCCAGCATTCAGGAGGCTGAGATTGGAGGATCCGGCTTCGTGGCCAGCCTCAGCTACCTAGTGAGGCACTCCGCAACTTAGTGAGACTTGGTTTCAAAATAAAGAATTAAAAAAAAAAATAGGGCTGGGGGTATAGTTCGGAGGTAGAATGCCGCTGAGTTCAATCCCCAGTACTGCAAAAAAAAAAAAAAAAAAAAAAAAAAAAATTAAAATGGCTCTGTGCAGCAAAGGAAACAAGAGCCTGAAAATTTAATTCTTAAAAAAGCAAATAAATTAATCCTAAAATGAGCAATGGAATTGAATAGCTATGCCTCAAAAAAAGAGATAAATTTATCCAATAAGTGTATACAAAATAGTCATCATAGCAATTAGGGACATGAACTTCAAAAATATACTGAGACATCATCTAACTTCAGTTAGAATGACAATCATCAAGAATACAAAAATAATAAATTATGGCAAGTGTGTGAATGAATAGGAACTCTTAAGCACTGTTGTTAAAATTACAAGTTAGCATAGCCACTATAGAGATAAGTATGGAGGTTCCTCAGAAGACTGGAAATGGAACAACCATATGATCCAGGTATACCACCCCTCGATATCTTGCCATAGTTTTTGAAATTTGAATACTATAGTGCCACAGTTCCTTAATAACTGGATCATGAGCAGGGCTCAGTCCAGTGGAATCCTGTAAGGCAGACGATTCTGAAGAAGGAGTGTGTGGCATATCCTGCTTTGCATTATGTTATATTCTGGGAATTTTGGGTGCTTTAGGCTTTGTTTTTATATTTATTACAGAGGAAATTTTCTTAGAAACAGATGGTGGCCTGACATACAATGATTTCCTAATATTAGATGAAAAAATAATGCCTTCAGACAAACAACATAAGGAATTCTCTAATCACTTACAAAAATAGTAGTCAAAAACAGACTTTGCAAGCTTATCCAGGAATAGGTACCCCCTTATAAAATCAAAGGACATGCAATCCTTACTCACTCCTACATTTTTTCCCAGAGCTACACAGAGTAAATTAACAAAGACAAATGGGTTTAAAAAGCCCTCTGTTTTCCTGAGAATAGATAAGGCATTACAGTCCTCCCTGTACCACCTGCTTAACATTCAGAAAATGACTTTACTGTCCCAAACTGTCTGGCTGTCCCAAACTGTCTGGCTGTCTGCCTGTTTGGAGCCTCAAGGTTAGGCTTCACTGTCCGATAAAGAAATATAAAAACAGCTACTGGAGAGTAATAAAGTAGATGCACTTCCTGAGTTCCTCTGGTGTGCATATTCTCATTCCTGAGAATTCGTCTCACTCCACACCTGTTGACAGACCCCTGACTCATGCCAGGCCTGGACCCCGGCACTATAGTGATACATTCATATCCATGTTTATAGCAGTGCAATTCACAATAGCTAAATTATGAAACCAGCCTATGTGTCCATTAACAGATGAATAGGAAAAAATAAAATACAGTACATACACACAATGGAATTATACTCAGCCATAAAGAAGAACAAAATTATTGTATTTGCAGAAAAATGGATGGAACTAGAGAATATTTTGCTAAGTAAGATTAGCCAGTCTCAGAAAGAAAAGGGTCCTATATATTCTCTCACATGTGGAAACTAAGAGAAATTAGGAACTAGAAGTCTTTAGTTAAATGAGGAAAAAGACCAGTAGAATAGTGCAAGGGGATTTAGGAAGGAAGGTAGGGAGTAGGAAAAGGAGACTTGAGGAAAACAGTTTAAATATTACTATAGACATTTATAAAGTTACCAATACCAATCTCAGTAATATGTACAGGGAGGGGAAGGAGTACAGTGGGATTTGGAGGGAAACACACCAAATACAAATCAACAATATAATAAATACAATTCAAAATTAAGAACTTTCATGTCTTTAATTTTTTTATTTCTCTTTCATCTCTGGAATGATTTAAATGTTATGGAATTATATTGCCTCAGAACCTAATATAGACTAGATACTATTGTATATATTACATATTTATTTAAACAAAACAGTCTGCACAGTTGTATGATAAAAGCAATGTAACAGCCAGGCATGGTGGTGCACGCTAGTAATCCCAGTACTTGGGAGGCTGAGCCTTGAGGATCCAGGTTCATGGCTAGCCGCAGCTACTTCATGAGGCTCTCTGCAACTTAATGAGATTCTGCTTCAAAAATAAAGAATAAAAAATAGGACTGGGGGTGTGGCTTGGAAGTAGAATGCCCCTGGATTCAATCCCCAGTACTACACACACACAAAGATTTTTATAGATAATTTAATTGGTTTTAAGGGCACACGTATTTTTTCCAGTTTTGAGGATTGAACCCAGGCCTCACATATGCTACCACAAGAGGTATGCCTCTAGCCACTTAAGGCCAATTTCGCAATTTGATAATGAAAGCTTTTTGTCTCACAGATCACTTTAGTACTTAATCATGTGTGACTTAACTTTCCCACATGGTATGTTCCTTCCTCCACTAACACACCCAGCTGTTCCACTGGGCAGCACACAACCTGTTTGTTTCGTCTCACTTCCATCTCTCTTTTCTCTTGCCTACTCACATTTTATTGACTTAAATATCAATAAGACCCTAGGAAATTACTCCATCTTCATCCATTCATTTCATCTTTAAATTTGTTTATGTTTATCTACATTCCAAATATAATTATATAATTAAATAAGCTGTATAATGTACAATTTTTATAATAGCTATTTCTCTTTTCAACTGGATTTATACTGCCTAAGAACAGAAATACCTTTAAATTTTCTTGCATCCCACCTAATGCTTGATTACTTAAATAAGATTACTAAAAGCAAACTTCTAAACTAATATAATTAATTTTAATTTCCTATATTTTGTTTCCAACTTCATCTCTTACTTACCTCTAACCCTAATAGAAAGTCCAGAAGTATATTCCTGATTTCACCCTTACCTGTTGTATCATAAAAATACAAGTAAAATCTTAAACTATGTATTATGGTCAGGTATAGAATGTCCCCCGAAGAGCTCAAGATTGATATAGTTAAGTCATGTGGATTGTAATAAATCCATTATAATGGCTTTATCTGGGTGGTAACCTAGGCCGGTGGGTATGGTTGAGAAGATGCGTCCCTGGGGTATTGCTTAGGGACTGTGCTTGTGTCTCTGAATCCCTTTGCTTGCTTGTTCTCTGCTACTGGTATCCATGATATGAGAGCAGAGCTTCTCCCTGTCCCTTTTACTGCTTCCCACTGCCATGCTCTGAGCTCCAGACCCCAGCTCACAGGGACTGAACCTGGAAACTCTAAGGAACTGTGAGCAAATAAATCTTAACTTCCTACAAGTTATGTGGCTAGTCATTTTGGATTATAACAGTGAGAAAGTTGACTGAGATACATGTTACTAGATGTAAACAATACAGTATGATGAGTGCTGAGGGACTGACATGGGTCTTACACACTCAATCTCTACCCAAAGCTTACTCAACAAGCTTTGATTCTTTCCTTGCCACACCTCCTGATATTTGCAGGTGATTTTTATCTCATGTTACTTTCTCACTAAGGTCAATTATGCTGCTCCTCCTGCCCTAACCTGCCATAATGTTTCTCAACACAAGGGCATCTTTAACTTCAGAAGGTTCTGTTTCTCATAAGAGTAGGGACTCGTATAGGAATGGAATAAATTTTGAAATAATAAAGAAGCAAAATGAGCTTCAAAAATCTTAAGAATTGCCAGGCATGGTGGCACATGCTGTAATCTCACCTCTTGGGAGGATGAGACAGGAGGATTGCAGGTTTAAGGACAGCTCCAGCAACTTAGTGAGACCCTGCCTCAAAAAATAACAAAAGCACTGGGGTTGTAGCTCAGAGGTAGAATACTCCAGGGATGCAATTCCCAGTACCTGAAAAAGAAATAAAATCTTAAAAATTGTTCACAACAATTGTTTAATTGCTCCCAAAACCATTCCTCCTATTACTTTGATGTAATATACTCCATAATTTTCAAGTTTTCTGTTATATAATTTCACTAATTAAAATACTATTTAAAATCTTTCTAAGTATGACTATATTTCTTTTGTTGGTACTGGAGATTGAACTCAGTGGCATTCTACCTCCAAGCTACATCCTCAGCTCTTTTTATTTTTTTATTTTGAAACAGAGCCTCACTAAGTTGCTGAGAGTCTTGCCAAGTTTCTGAGGTTGGTTTTGAACCTGCAATCCTCCTGTCTCAGCCTTCCAAGTACTGGGATTACAGGCATGCACCACCATATCTGGCTGTGTTACTACATTGCTAATTTGGAAATACTTTATTACTTCAATGAGAGACTTAATTTTTTAGTAGTTCTAAAATGACTTCAAAAACACTTGAGGTACTTAAAGGTCCTTGGGTTCTGTACCCAGAAATTTTAACTTGTAGATCTAGGATGAATCCCAGACATCTTTGTTTTAACAAACTCCCATGGTGATTTTGGTACATGACAATGTGTGAGATCCAGGAAATGCTGTATTTTACTCAGTATAGAACAGTCACTGCTGCCTGCTTGACACTTGACACCATTTAAGTTATCATCTAAGGGAAGTCCATAATACAAAATCATGACTAAATTAATACACCAGAAAATGTGCACTTTACACCATCCTTGTTTCTTTACTGAACCCAGCCAGGAAGCATAATTTTTCTTAATTTAGCCAGAATATGAGTAACAGTGTTTTGATTCAGTAAACTATTTCTTGTTTAAAACAAATAAAGTGTTAAGGTCATCAAAACTTAGTAAAACTGAGGTGATTTTTACCTCAACTTATCTAAAATTAGAACTTGAAAGATTTAATTTGTACTTTATTACTATAAACATTAATCAAATTTTATGGTATTTCAATCTTGTGTTCTGTAAAACAACAACCACAAAAAATGACTATTGCTTTTTTTTGTTTCATAATGAGAAACAACGGTTAAAGGCTGCTTCATGAAACAGTGTTCTAGAAGTTCACCTATCCCCCAAATGGTGAGCAATCCTTTTATAGAAATGTATAAAAAGGAAACCAGCATTTTATCAGATGTCTTAAAATCAGTCCAATATTTCCTCAGTCATGAATCTTACTTCTACAAATAAAACAATAAAGAAGTAACATTCATATAAATTTAGGTTAGGAATTTATTTGTGGTATGATTAATGTTTATTCTCTCTGTTTAACCAAAATAATTTAAACAATCTGAACTATAATATTCACTAGTTTTTCATGTTCACTATTCACTATTCAGGAACATTATGGTCTAAGATACAGTGCAGAGCTATAGAAAAACTTAAAAGCAAGGCAAAACTCAGGTTACCAAGAGATTGTTATATAAATAATCATATTTCATGGGAAGTCATTGTAATAATGTAGACAAAAAGATACATCAATTTCCTGACCTGTAATTAAGATTTGCATTATTAATGCCAAATATATTCTTCATATTTAAAAATAAATAAATTTATATTAAAATTATAATTAAATAAGTTTGTTGTCATGTAGAAAAATATTATAAAGAAAACTTCTAATCCTTGACCAAGAATTCTCATATATATGTATATATATGAGAGTATATATAATTGTATATTTATAATACATATATATATAATTTTACTCATCTTTTTACAGTGCTTTGAGACTATTTGATGTAAAGATATGAACTTTGAGTGTACTATCTTCCTAATATATTTTATTTTAAACCTAATAATTGTAGCATTATAATTTTTATTGAAATATTTATCTTTACTATTTTATTGTTATCCTTCTTACAACAAATGCTCTTGTTAAAATAGAAAGTAGTAAAAACATGAAGGAAAAATCTTATGAAATTTCCAATTGGAAGGTAAAATAGAGATCTATCCCATAACTTGATCTAGAGAAAATACAATAAAACATGAATAAGATAGGCTAAGAATAATGACTTCAAGTTTACAAGCTCAGTTACTTAAATTAATGAGTTATCATAGCCAAGAATAATGGAATTGTAATGAGTTTCAACTTAGGTACATTTTCTAGCATAGCAGTAAAAATTACAGCTATAATTATCTTGTGTTAAGAGATAGAAATTGCCTCTTTAACATACATCTTATCATTTTTTCCTGTAAGTTAGAAACAGAAGATATGGAATTTTTAATGAATCAAAATATATATTCATAAGTGTATATGTGTTATTGCATTGTATTAAAAATTTAAGGGTCTTAATACTGTGAAAACTTACAAGATTTGATGATGGTGTTTCTGAATTTGAATGCAGTTTCCTAAATCAATAATGTGTGTGTTTGTGTGTGTGTGCCTATATTTGTATGTGTATGCTTGTGTGTGTGTGTGTGTGTGTGTGTGTGTATGTGTGTGTTTCTGTGTAAAGGCACATTTGAATATTTTCAACAGAGGTGAGTTGTTATGATTGGTAACTTCTTAGGATAAGGTCAAAATATGTTTAATAAATATCATGTTTAAAATTAAATTACCCTTATTTCAGGTAATTATTATTTTAGGCCCCAAACTAATGTATATTTTCAAAAATTTGCTAAGTTTATAGAGGATGTGTGAACTATAATGAAGAATGGCAGTGATTAGTTCTCAGAGTAGAATACTGAAAATAAGCTATAAATATCTATTACTATCATTTCTCAAAATAAAATGAAAACTGAAACATTGAAATAATTTTCCCAACTCTAGATCTTTTTTCAAGTGAAATCAATGGAGAGGCTAAAAGTCATTGCCTCCATGTTTTCCATGCAACTTAATTTTAATATAGATGTATGCAACAAAGGAAACTTAGAAAGATGAATTGCCAAGTTATTTCATCAGAAGCTCTATCATAGGCTTTTATTTATATGTGTCATATGTACCATCAAATCTGAAAACAGCCTTGTCTTATGGGGATAATGTATGCCTTTTATTAAAAAGATACAGAAGCAAAGCATTTTATGGGTTTCTTTTTATCAGTGACACCATGAACTTAAGATTTATAAATACAGAGCATATAGGCTGAAGAGTGCACATGCAGTGATATATTTGGAGAAAATGAATCTCAACAAGAATCATAGTTCAAGATGATATCTTCCTATTGTTTTCAAATATCCTGTTTGGAGCTCACAAAATTATTTCCATTTAAAACTTGTATTAAAGAGCTAATTCAGAGTTCTATTTTGACACTAACCTAAATCTCAGTCTTTATTTTAAAAATACCTGTACTCTTGCTGCCATGCAGAATTTTCTTTACTTTACAGTAAAAAGATATGTTATTGAATTTTCATAGATCATTTCTCTGAAATACTTTTTGAAATATCCTAAAGCTATTGTAGGGATTCTTGAGTTGAAATATCAGCTAATACTACAGTCAATATTTTTTTGCTCACATTTCAATACCTGTTTACAGTACATATAATGCACTGACCCACATACCCCAAATCAATTCATGAGGTACAAACTGAATGAAATTTGAGCCAAATGTACGTAAAAGTCCACCCATTCTTAAAATGTGCTTTCTAACCTTAAAACAACACAATTTTCTCTGTGTAATATTTGAAAACATTTTTACATAGTCTAAGTAATTTGTTTTCTTTTGCCATAAAGTAGCCATACAACAGTTACAATTTTAGATTAAAATGCTCATTAACACAAATGCACAAATTAGGTTAGTAAATATTAAATGATATATAATGTATTTATTTATACCTTTAAAAGAGAATTCTTTCCTGAATGTTTGGATGGATGAATGAATGAATGCATAGATGAAAAGATGGATAAAATAGCGAGCAGAACAATTAAAAAAATAGGACTATCAGGTAACATTTAGTTCCCTGGGGGGGGGGGATATGCAGACAAAAAAGCAAGACACATACTAAAAATTGCAAGAATTGTAGTTCAGTTTACCTAGAATATGGATTGTAGTGGGATAAAATTTGAGGTAGTAGCCGAAAAGAAAATGAAATGAAGATGTGATAAACTCTGCAGTCACAAATTTTATGGTCTCACATGAGCAATGATCCTCTTTTCTAACAAGTTTTTTAATACATATTTCAATCACTTTATTGCTAAAAATTAAAATTATAAGTCAATAGTGATGAGATACAAAGGGACAAGTCAAAGGTCAATGACTAAGTAATTACAACAAAGAGGCATGGGATGGAGACTATTTATCACTATCTATAATATATTAACCATAAGAAATCCTTTACTGGTTTTACTGCCTGAAATTTTTGCCTAATGAAGGTGATGCTGATATTACATTTAAATTGTCCTTTCTCAGGTGATAATCTTACCATTTGATACCCATGCTTCTAATTTTTCATATGATTTCCCTTTGCTTTAATGGTAAGACCCACCCTTCCATGGAAGAAAGGAACAAACATTCAAGATAGGATTGTTAAGACTTTAATCTTCTGCACACAATGGACGTGGTGTTTGTTGGTGTCTTCTCAGCCATAATTTATTTATAGACTGACTATGGAATTGCCCAGCTTAAACTTTCTACTGGCTTTTCCAAGTAAAAATTCTATGACCTAAAAAACAAACAAAAAAAAGTTGCCTAGTTTTTTAATCTCCATTTTTATCATTTACTAAATAGAAATAATAAATATCATACTTCTTCACTTGTTTGTTTTAAGGACGTAAAAAATTCCTTCCAATTAAGTAGTGCAGAACCTGACACATTCAGCAAATCTTTATGGAATGGCTAGTATGCACAACACAAAATTTCAGGTGCTGGAAACAGAGAAACAAATAAAACATAGCCGAAAATCCCTGCTTTCATGAATTCTAGTAAATATAATTGTTAAATAAGTCGTCAATAACAATTCTTTAAGGTTTGTCTTAAATATCCTTTCCTCCAGGAAACTCAGCCTCATTTCTTCCAGTCTGTTAAACAGACCCTCTGCTGTGGTATAAATTTTTGTGTTTTACAGAGAGGCAACAGTATCAAGAGGTGTGGCCTTTAAAGGGCGTTTAAGTTTGGATGATTAGGAAGAGATTAGTGCATTTTTAAAGGACTGGAGGGAAGCAGTTAGGCCCCTTTGCCTTTCTGCTGCTCCACCCTGTTATAAGGATGAAGCAAGGTGCTATTTTGGAGGAGCACCCTTCAGCAGACACCAAGCATTGTCAAATTGATCTTGGATTTCTCAAACTCCAGAACCATGGGGAATACATTTCTATTATTTATAAATTACCAAGTCTGTGGAATTTTCTTATAGTAATATGAATGGACTGAGGCACTCTCCCACCTGCCCTCTCTATATGCCTCACAAAGCTTTGGGGATATGATGGTGTTTGCCATTTTAGTACTCTATTAAAAGAATAAACACAAATCTATTCCAAACCACCTGTACTTTAAATTTATTTATTTATTGGTACTGAAGTCTAGCCTTTTGTAGTGAGTGATTTCATAGACTCAATTACACTTGAGAAATTATCTTAACATCTTCCATGACAGGATCAATACTGAAGAAATTTGCCTCATGATAAAGAAGAAAATAAAATGACAAACAACCTTAAAATAATGTATATCAATTTTAAAAGAGTGTCTTTACAATAAATAGTCTGAAGAAGAAATGCAACTTCAATGACAGCAAAACCTTTTAATTACCTTGTTCACTGTTCTTTCTGTAGAAAAACACCTGACATACTTGGTGTTCAATATACATTTGTAAGAGAAAGAAAGAAGGAAGAATTGAGTTAGATATATGAAGAAAGTTTGGGTTTGAATTATTAAGAGAACCTGTGTTCTTCTAACTTGCGTTAACTAAATAAAAATAAGTGTTTACCAATACGTATGTAAATCTGTATTTATACATATAATGCACCTATGTTAAAAGCGAATATATACCTTACTATATACTGAATAACTTTATATTTAAATATATGACTTGGGTTGTTATAGCTTTTATTTAGGAATGAAGTTACCTCATTTTAAATTTAAAGATGTCCTCATTTAGCCAGGCATGGTGGCACATGCTTGGGAAGATGAAATAGGAGGTTCACAGGTTCAAGGGCAGCCTTAGCAAGTAGTGAGACTCTCATCAATCTAGCAAAACCCTATATCAAAATAAAAGTAATATAGGGCTGGGGGTATAGCTCAGAGGTAAAACGCACATGGGTCCAATCCTCAATACCACCAACTATGTCCTCATTTAAGATTGAAAATCAAGGAGCTGGGCATAGTGGCACACACTTGTAATCCCAGCATTTGGGATGCTGAGACCAGAGGATCCCGGTTCACAGTCAGCCTCAGCTACCTAGTGAGGCCTTCCGCAACTTAGTGAGACCCTGTTTCAAAATAAAGAATAAAAAGTAGGGCTGGGGGTATAGCTCGGAGGTAGAATGCCCCTGAGTCCAATCCTCAGTGCTGAAAAAAAACAAACAAACAAACAAAAAAAACCTAGATTGAAAATCAAAGATGAAACTAAATTTGTCTCTTTAAATCACCTAAGTAGTCACACTTTAGTGACAAGTCAACTTTTCCCATGTTTAGCTGACAGTGACTTGCATCTTGTTGGTCAATGCAAAATGATATTTTGCCAAATATTTTCTAATCTAGAAACCAGGGAAATGAATAGTCACATGCAAAAATGCTATCAGTTGGTTTGTCTTTGCTATTCTTTCTCCCTAGAGAAACTGAATCAAACATGTAGACCATTAGGGAGAACAAACCGAATGACAACAACATTTTGAAGGTGAGGGAAAGATAAGACATTGAAGTTGACTATGTGTGATTACAAGAGCCTTGGAAGGTGCATGAGCTTAATAATCATGTGTTTATATAAATTATATATTTGTATTTTCCAAATATTGTGTCTGTGGGCAGGCTTTCCATTCTAGTCAGATACTTCTTGAATGTCCAAAAGCTGATCTAAATCTTTTTGCCCTAAATGCTTACAGGGTCATGTTGGTAAGGTCACTTGATGGAACACTGTTTGATCGTGTCACCCAGAAGGCTTTGGACAAATCTCACCCTCCCAAATATGGGTGGTCCATTTTGCCTAATGTACAGATATTTAAAATATTTTGATATAAAATATGATTTTTCAAATGTTTGAAACAAATAGAATGTTTTTAAAAAAGGTATTCTGCAGACAAAATAATAGTGAGTTGAAGTATGTCTCTAGTCTACCTCTAAGAAGATTGGATATGCACATAAACACTCATGAACACCAACATTTAGGAGAGTTTTAATGCTTAGTAGTCCCCTTCTTTGAAGTGCAGGTCTTACAGTTTAAGCTTATTTATTTCTTTGCCTTCCTCTTCTAAACTACTCTCACGACGGTAGCAGGGACCCAAAGGGTTGGCTCAAATGATCTAGATGGCTGAATGTGAGGATGTACCCAGCAAATCAATTATCTTGCTCTTGTCTGTAAAGCAGGGACTAAAGTACTTAACTGATAATAAATAACATATTAGAAAGCCAAATCAAGAAATATATTAACATTTCCCTACGCATAATGTGCACCCAAGGACAATTTTAGTAACAATTATAAAAGAACTACTCGAAAAAAATTATCAGTGCAATTCTTTCACCCCAACTGAAATGACTCTGCATTTGGCAATGAGAGCATTTATATGCCCTTGATTAACATGACAGATTTATTTATAATCTGTCCACTGTAAACAAATAACCTATTCTTTCCCTGAGCCTTATCAGGGATGCTCTTCTGCCTCTCTGCCTGGCCTATCTTGTCACACTCTCTGACATCTGCCAGTTCTGCGGCAGACACTGCCATTGTGAAGTCTAAGTTTAAACTGTACCATCCTCTGGGAATAGCCTGCACAGAAATTCCTCTGACACTTCGACAATTCAGAGTCTCTCATGCAACCTTACATAGAGTTACTGACAAAGTAAAGTAGCCTGCTTTTTGGGTCACTTATTCATATTTACGGCCTATTGTCATAGGTTTATTTCAACAGAATTGAGGATGATTTGCTTTTTCATTACTAATGACCCACAACCACCACAAAGCTATCTGAACTGCTGGAAGTTGCCACACATCAGATTTGCCAGATGCACATCAGATATGCATTTTACTGCACATTAAACACACATGCACAAATAAAATGACTATGATTTGAAATAGAATACTGACAAGTAATTTAAGCACCAGACTCTGGGAAAAAGGTAAAAAGCTTTTTTTTTTAAATTCTAAATTCAATCGATAAAAATAAAAATGACAAGACCATTCCATATACCTTAAGCTTCTTACTAGTACCACAAGCAACAGTGTATTCATCAAAGGGAAAATTGTTTTAATTTATAGATACTATTTGGAGGTTGGACTTGTCTACCTCACAATCACTATTGAGTATTTTCTCTACTTATCCATTGCATAGTTTTATAAAGGAAAACAGAATTGAAGAGGCAATTATATGTCTTCTAACTTCCATGACAGAATATCTAACACCTAGGAGGAATAAGGACAGCATCTTATATCTGAGCCTGGAGAATATGAATATATTCTCCCTTCTATTTTATACTCAGAATAAAACCATTGCTTTCTAATACTAACTGTAATCTCATTACTTTTCACAGTTTTCAAAAAATTCCCCATCTGTCTATTTTCTAACAAATTTAAATTCCTCCAATTTATTTGATCCTAGTTTAAAACGATGCTACTGAGCCAGGCATGGTGGCACACGCTTGTAATTCCAGTACTTGGGAGGCTGAGACTGGAGGATTTGGTCTACGGCCAGCCTCAACTAGTTAGTGAGGCTGTCTGCAACTTAGTGAGACCCTGTTTCAAAATAAAGAATACAAAATAGGGCTGGGGATGTAGCTCAGAGGTAGAATGTCCCTGGGTTCCATCCCCAGTACTGCTAAATAAATAAATAAATAAATAAATAAATAAATAAATAAATAAATAGGTGCTAATGCCTGCCCATCCTATAAACAAACTTTGATATCATCTTTTCTTCTATCCTAAATCTTACTGAAAGGACACTGTCCTTCCTTACTTCCCTATATGCTCTAAATTCCAAGGACAATATAAAACTAACCATGAAGGCCACCAAGAAGATAGATGATAGATATTAGATCATTCACTCTTTTTTTTTTTTTTTTTTTTTTTTGGTATTGAGGATTGAACTCAGAAACCCAGAGGCATTCGACCTATGAGTTACGTCTCGCTAAATTACTGAGGTTGGTTTTGAATCTGTAATTCTCCTGTCTTAGCTTCCCAAGTACTGAGATCACAGGTGTGCACCACCTTGTCCAACTTCATTGGCCTTTTAAAATTATGATTTCATTGGCCTTTTACAGTTATGTATCATTTGATATTTTACTGCCTTCCTTGAAATCCCATTTTCTCCCTGTTTTCTTCCTACATTTCTAATTGCATTTTCCCTCCCAACCCATGTAGATATTCATTCACCTTTCTTTAATGGGTTGAACAATCACAGAAGATCATTATGTTAATCTTCCTTACAATGCTCTAATTATTAAATAACCCTAATTATGTTAGATATGCCTAGGCTAGAGATACAGTATAGCACTGGGCTCCTGTGTGGGTTCTTTGAATTCAGGTTAAATTACAATTTTGTCATTTTTACCAGTAGGAAAAAGTGCTTAACTTCTCTATATCCTAATATTCTTACGTGCAAAAGAGAAATAAAAATAGCTCCTACATAATTTTTAGAATTAAGTGTGTTAATGTATGCAGAATGGTTAGAGTAGTATTAAAAGCATCACACTCATTCAACAGTAAACATTCTTGCAATTTGTGTCCCTTTTTCAAAAATTAGCTTTTTCCGTAATTCTTGATTCCTTATGACCTATATTAGTTCACCTTCTCCAGGCTCAGTACTGTAGCCAAATCTTTTGTGAACATTTATTTCACTCCCTGCTTATAAAGTTCCAATGTGCTTTCTTCCATTTTAAAATCTAAATGTGTCAACCTGACCTAATATTCTGGCTCCTGCCTCCCTGTGCTGATGATCTCCTCTCACTGTCCCCTGTGGTCACTGACAGCTTGTCTGGACTTAGAGCTGGCTGAGCTCATTTTCACTGGAGGCCTCTGCAGAGAGCACCTTGGGCTCAGCTCTCCAAGTGGATGGCTCTACTTCACTTGCCACTTCTTCATTCAAATGGCACCTCCTTTGAGAGACCGTGGCTGTCCACTAAAACTCAAGCAACCCCTTTCAATGCCCACCCGGTCACTCTGTGTGTATCCATTTTTCTTCACATCATTTCAAACATCCTGAAATTATGTGATTTGTTTGTTTATTTTTAGTCCTCCCAAACAAACTGTAAGTTCTTTGACAGCTGAAACTCTAGTGTTTCATCATAATCATTCTTGTACTAAGAATGCTATCTGACATATGTAGAATATTAAAAAAAAACCAGATAAATGAATAAGCCATTTCCTGATATTAAATAGAAATAATTGATATTTATCCCAAGTAATGATGAAGCTTTATCTATATACTTTTCATATGTCTTGCTTTCTAGCCTATACTGAGAGAATATGTGAATTTATCTCTGTTAATTATAACTTTAAGCTGTTTGGGATGAGGAAGCAAGCTTCATTCATCACCATTTATCTTTTGTAATACTTTGCAGTACTTTTTTATGTATTAGGTGACCAATAAATATAGATAGACTAGATGAATTAGTAAATGTGTCCCAAATCCCTTTTTCTATAGCAAAGTGAATATCTGATGGATATTAAAAGACATTAGAGCTATGATGTTGTAGTTAAATATATTCTAGGAATTATACTTCAAAGCACTTAGCTGTTAGACTTGAAACAAATCATTACAACCAATAAAGTTCACCAAACATTCATTGCCCTTTAAGGCATGGTGTATGCATTAAATCTGCCAACAATTTGTTTCAGTTATACAGTAATAACATAAGAAACTTAATATAAGTACCTATATACCACAGAAATAAGAATAAAAATATCACATATATGAACAAAAATAAGTAACAAGTGGAATAAAAGAAAAACAAGAGATAAGGTGAAGTTAATCATATTTAAATCAAGAATAACACGAAATGCTTGAAGTATTGGCGATCTGGGTAATGAAGGCATTTTATTTTAAAAATAAAAAAATAGCCGAGCGTGGTGGCGCACGCTTGTAATCCCAGCATTTGGGAGGCTGAGACCGGAGGATCTGGGTTTGAGGGCAGCCTCAGCTACCTAGTGAGGCATTCCGCAACTTAGTGAGACCCGGTTTCAAAATAAGGAATAAAAAAATAGGGCTGGGGGTATAGCTCGGAGGTAGAATACCCCTGAGTTCAATCCCCAGTACTGCAAAAAAAAAAAAATAATAATAATAATCATTTAATGAAAAAGAAATTGAGGCTTAAATATAAGAAGCCAATTGAAGAAGATAAGCCAGAATCATACTTTTTAAATCCCATGAAGGAATATTTATCTAGTCAAACTCTCAAGTATTAGCTCAGATCAAACAAGGCTGACATGTTATTAATACTCCCAGAGGCTATTAATCTGGGTCGCTAGAATCATTACTTCATATTGTTACTTACTCATTTTTAATAGAGAATAAATGACAAGAGAACCTCTGGAAAAGTATTAACAGGCATTAAATTTTTTGTCATAAAGTTAATGTTCAGAAGAAAAGACCTTTAAGCAGTCATGTATGTATCCATTTTTTTCTGAAGTAAAAATATAGAATTTTCAAGTTGTTGTAAATACAATTTTCCTCTTATATATTCTTTTAATTAATAGGTGTTGAAAACTGGCTGATTTAACTTAACATGTCATGGCATTGTTTTGGTGATGGTGTTAGAGGCACTGCAAGAATAATTCAAGAAGTGTTTAAGAAAGAGACAAATGAAATCAGGACATAGAGGATCCATTTAAAAATCAGTATCAATTTGTTCCCCTATGTAGAAGATTATTTTCTTTACAAAAACTTAAAGCTCTTTCAAATATATTAGAAATATTTTCTCAAGTGGTTAAAGACAAAATTATTGATTTTAAGTAGGTATCAACTTCTAAATACATATTTTTGCACTTGAAAATTTTAGCAAGAGATTTCCCCTTTACAGTACAAATCTGTCTAGTATGTGTGTCATATAATTTATAGTTGCTATTCCTACTTTGATTTTACTGTCTCAAATTATCCTGCTTTTATTCAAGCTATAGTATCTCTATTGTATGCTGTTAAAAAAAAAAAAGAAAGAAAGAAAGAAAACTTCATTTATTTGAAGTAGCTCCTGCCCAGTGCATCCTAGTCCTACCTATCTCCACAATTAGGTGCAATCAACTCACTATTTATATTGTTACCTTTAACTACTCTGGTTAAAATCATAAGTTAATCATCAAAAGTTCCTATGGAATATAATAGAAATGATTTAGCTGTGGAAACAAAAAGGTGGAGGTTATGATTTAGTTTTTTACTCAGCAGCATGTGCTGCGAGTTATTTTGTATTTCTTTACTATAGCAATAAATATCAATTTCATAGATGCTTTATGAACATAGCAAGCAATTTCATCACTCTGCATTTCCATGTTCTGTTCCTACTTTTTTGAAATGCCTTCTACTATTTGCTAGTTTGGCAAAATGCTCTTCATTATTTGAAGATTGGATTTATCTTGGAGGACTTCTTTGAAATACGTGGGCATAATTCATATCTCTGTTCCCTTGATTCTAGAATATTCTCTATGAACTTGTTTAATTGCATAGGCACTGCTCTGCGATGTAATTATTTGTATTCTTGTGCATCCTACCAAAGCTTGAGCTCCTTGAAGTCTGGTACTATATCTTTCTCCTATGAATTTTTATAGAAGGATAGAATGTATGTATGATATTTGATATTTTGTTTTGATGGTGACAATACATTTCTTATAAGTTGACACATATTAAAGAAACCAATCCCTCAATAAATCTCTAATGCTGTTACTATACATTGGTATATCAACAAGTCTTATAACATTTGAAATAACTGACATCCCAGCAACTAATTTACTTGCTGAGCTGTCACCATTGTTGAAATCAATTTTAAGACTTTCTTTTAAACATGGATTTAGAAAGACACATGAAAGTTATCAGTAGAGCTTTTCATGGTTTATTTGCTTAATCAGAAAATGGAAGTTGAACATTCTTCAGCTGTTTTTCTGGTATTTTAATTTTGTGCCTAGGAGACATCTCACACTATTCTCTGAGCTGCCACAGTCTGCGACTTTTCTCTAGGTGTATTTCCAATAAGGAGGCACTGACAAAAATGGAGTGACAGAGGGTGACTTTTAAGTCAAATACTCAGTTACAGATGTGCTCCTAGAAATGCATTTATGTCCAGGAGCCTAATGGCATGCCACTGAGTTAAATTTGAGCAAACTGATGCTGATAATAATGTAACTAAGGGAAAAAGTGCTACCCAGCTGGGTTATCAATGATTCTTGGAGTCATAATAGTAGCATATTTCCATTAGAAAAAGTACACATACAAGATAGTGCCCTTTCCCCTCATTGGAGAAAAAAATGCAAGCAGTTGGCTAGACATTTTTAGTTTAACACTCTGTCATGCGTGTGTTAGACAAGAGCATAGTAAACAGCTATGAACTTTGGTCCCCAGTTTTTCTCACATAGGGAGAACATTTGCTGAAGTGTAAAAAGGAGAAAATAAAAATAACTTCAAAGAAAGCTGAAAGCATGGGGGCCAGGAGATTAGCAAGGATAAAAAGAACAACTAAGGGAATGCCTACAATGTAACAGATATTTCAGATCATATCAATTTTCCCCAGGTAATATTCAGTAGAAATTTCACAGTTTCAGAACTCCAATATTTTCTTTATGTGTGGTACTCTTGCTTAGAATGCAATAACTTCTGAAAAACGACCATCATGCAATCTCTTTTGTCAAGAAAGGCAACAATATCTGAAGCATGACGTCTAACTCTGCCTTAAATCACTCGTGTGGCTATTCTATTAATAGCGCAATGCAGCCATAGAAACTTGTTCTCTGTCAACATTATGAATTCCATCTTTAATTTAAAACAGGTAGTTGTAAGATCTCTCATGAGTTATTTTATGACTTCTTTTCACCAATGGTTTCCCAGATATGAAGAATGAAATGCCTCCCATAATATTACAATCCTGAATTCCTAAGATATTGGGCTTCTGAACAAGGACACAAGAAATCCTGTGCACATAAATTGGTATTGAATTTAATTTTCTGAAAATTTTAGGATTGGATGCACCATAGGCATATAATGGAACACCACTGATTATCAGATATTCAGTTGTCTAAAAGTTGACTGGTTGGAAGTAAAGACTATAGAACTCTGCATCTATCTGATTAGCAATATACATGTTGCTAATACAAGAATAAAGAATGGTGAAAGACACACACGTTTGTTCAAATGGATAACATAGGCAAACTTTATGGTACGTGTTACTAAGTGGCTTTCCATATTTGGACAAATCCTGGTACAAATAACTTTGTATTAAGATCCTTGGCCACTTCTGTACATTAGCAAGGCTCATTGCTTTTGCCAAACCTCTTGAGACTAATAAACCAATTTAGATCTAAATGAATGCTTTGTTCTAGTTCAAGGTTATCAGATGGAGATTTTAAGAGCTGTGGGTAATAAAACAGGCTCACTAAGATAGGGAACAATTAGCTTAAGACTAAGATGAGAAACAATATAATTTAGGAAGAAATAAAGCCTTCAACAAATATTATAATCAACTTGCACTTGGACTCTTCCAGATGAAGGAGCTAAGAATCCTCAAGATTAAATTTAAGTAAAAGCAGATGTGAAGAAATAGTACAATAAAATATAAAAAAATACTAGACTCCAGGACTATATGAGTGGTATAGGAGATGAAACATTCAAGTATGACTCAGGAGGATCGCAGCTTGTGATATACTAGATAATGATATATGCACACAATTTGAACTCCAATAATTATGACTTACTAATATTTTAGCTAACTTATTATTTTATTCCTTACTATAATAGATGCTTAAAAACAGTCATTTAGTTTTCTCCAAGAGATGAAATGACTTCCCATATATGTGTTTGATTTGAGTCACTCACATTGCTTGAATACCACTGTATTTATGAAGAGTGAATAATCATCAGTTTTTATCCACCTTCTATGTTATCCCCTATTAATTCACCCTCGCTCTCCAGAAAATATTTAGTTAATTTCCCTGTATGCTACTGGAGCACTTACATTGATTTCTACTTCATAACTTACAGTCAACTTCTCTGCAGGCTCTCCTTTCCAGGCATTGTAATTCATAAGGATAAGGATTTACCTCATTCTTCTCTGTAATCATCTCACTGTTGATATATAGAAGGATTTACTAGATGAATATACAATTGCATGCATGAAAGTAGCCAAGACTACTTAAGAGTGGTTTCTGACCTCCAGAGTGTGACATGAAGGTTGCCACCCTTATGGATTTGCTTTTGTTTATTTATTGATTTTTCTTCCCGGAATTGTGGCATTGCCACCTTCAACTGTAAAATACCGCCCTACCATCAGCAAGGATTTTAGTGGAGATAGATAATCTGAGACAAAGCAGGATGTGAAGTTCCAGTTAAGTCTTGGGTTACCAAGAGGACATTATGCTGATGTTCCAGATTTACTAAGACCTGACTCTGAAAACTAAGTTACCTAGAATTTCATGTTCTCGCAAAAATACTTAATGTTAATTTTGATAACATCCTAAATATCTCTTTATAGATATCATCTAGCTCAGTGATTCCATCTAATGCAGTTCATGAAACCCAGAGGGGTTCTTATAATACTTGATGCCCCAAGCCATCAGCTTAAAAAGAAGAAACAAAGCTTATGTTAGCCACACTAATAAAAGAATGGTCAAAGCTTTCTTTTGTTGAACCCAGTTCAGAAATGAACTTTTATTTTCAGAGCTCTGGTCTTTGCAAGTCTGACTGGAATCAAGGTGTAAAAAAAAAACCTAAAATAAACCACAAATTCAGGCTTGTACCAGGTTACCGACATTTTCATTTGTTCTCACAACAGCCTTTTATAAGCAGAGTATATTTTATACTTACCCTTTTAATTGTTTATTCTCTACAGGTAGACAGAAACTTAGATATTATACAATTGTGATAACAGAAAGGCATTTTACAAGAATAATAGGTAATAATTAGTATTTAAATGCTTTATTTCCTTTGAAGATTGAATTCTTTTTATTAAATCCCAAATTCAAGATATTTGTAAAAATGTAATTCACTGCTACTATTCTTAACTTGGAAGTGATCACACAATACAGTACTCCCCTTATCTGTGAAGGATCTGACCTATAGGCCCAATAGATACTTGAAACCATATCTATCCTATATTTTTTCCTATATACATATACCTGTGATAAAATTTAGTTTATCATAGGCACAATAAGAGATTAACAATAACAACTAACAATAAAACAACAAGTATAAAATATACTATAATAAAATTGCCAGCATCACTAGTCTGAAACTTTGTGGTCATTATTAAGTAAAGTTTCACTCAAAAGTAAGTGTGTCACTCACTCAAAAACAAGCACAGCTATTCGATGACAGTTGATCTGATGACTGAGGCAGCTACTCAGTGACTAACAGGTGAATAGGACACACTGTGATACTTCATCCTGTTACTCAGAATGGCAAGTGAATTCAAAATAACCCATGTGTAGAATATTAAAAAAAGAAAGTTGATCTTGTAGAAATTGAATAGAATGGTGGTTTTAGAGGCTGGGAAAATAGAGGGAGAGGAAAGAAATATGGAAAGTTCAATAAGTGAGTATCAAGTTAGAGTTAGACAGGACCAAGAAGGTCAGGTATGTTCTAGCGCAGTGGCGTAGCTATAGACAGTAATAATAAACTGCACTTCAAAAAGACAGAAGAAATAATTTTGAGCATTTTTCCCATAAAGAAATAATGTTTGAGGAGGCATATGTTTAAACTGATTTATACATTATATGGCATATATATGTATGTATCAAAAAGTCCTGTTACCCCATTAATATATGCAACTTTTAATAGTTTTACACATATGTTAAGAAATATGTTTAATTTAAATTTTTAAAAAGTAAACAAAAAACTTGTGAATCATTTCTGGAATTTTCTATTTACTATTTTTGTACCACAGTTGACAGTGGTCAACTGAGACTGCAGAAAGTGAAACTACAATATAATGCCAGAATACTGTATGTCACAAATATATTATTTTACATATAATGAGCATATTATTATTATTATCTAAAATGTTTAAATGAAGCTGGGCGTGGTGGCGCATGCTTGTAATCCCAGCATTTGGGAGGCTGAGACTGGAGGATCTGGGTTCACAGCCAGCATCAGATACCTAGTAAAGCACTCCGCAACTTAGTGAGACCCTGTTTCAAAATAAAGAATAAAAAATAGGGCTGGGGGTATAGGTCAGAGGTAGAATGCTCCTGAGTTCAATCCACAGTACCACACACAAAAAATTGTTTAAATGAAAGTTTAAGTTATTATGCTAAGTTGCTTCAGTGTTAAATAAATAAAAGTGGCATTCTGAAGAGGATTCAGATCTAAAACATAAAGTATTCAGATCTAAATGATGTTGCTAATGTCACAATTAGTATATTTCAGATTTCACAGTACCTTACTCTCTTACAGCATTCTGCATTCTTTATAATTTCATGTCAATCACAAGAAGTTGTTGCTCATTCCATCTTTCTCATGTTGAATAAAAGTTTGCCTTGTGACTTGATTTGACAAAATACATGAGTCAAAGTGTTATTTTGCTTTTGAAACTGGTACACAAAAGGATTTGTAATTTGTGTGTGTGTGTGTGTGTGTATGTGGTACTGGGAATTGAACCCAGCAGCATTGTATCCCTGAGCTACACCTTCAGCCCTATTTTTTATTCTTTATTTTGAAACAGGGTCTCACTAAGTTGTGGAGGGTCTCACTAAGTAGCTGAGACTGGCTGCAAACCTGAGATCCTCCTATCTCAGCTTCCCAAGTACTTGGATTACAGGTATGTGTCACCACGCTCAGCTATTTTTTTTTAATTCTTGGAAACTCTACTATCTACAGCTCCATGAACAATCTCTACCTACACTGTTGGATGGTGAGAACCATGTGGTACAGTCAACCTCATCAGCAGTGCTAATAGAAAATCACCGGACATGGGAATATGAACATTTTATACATCAAAGCTATAGCCAAGATTATCACTGACCAGAGAAACATAAGCAAGCCCAGCCAAGATCAGCCTAGTTTGATAGGGTCATCAGAAATGTGCAGATAACCAGCAAATGCATGAAAAATAATAATGATTATTATTTTAAGTGCTAGGGGGATGGTTTGTGACACATAAAAAAAATCACTGATAATTCATTATCAGCAATTACTTATTTACCTTGTGCTAGACATTGTGTTATGATCTAAAGATACATAAATGAACAAGTCATAGTTCAAGTAAATAAGTATTTAAATACAATAAAATGAGTACAATGAACACCTAAATGCTCAATTTAAGAAGTGTCCATCTAAACAAATTATGCGTGTTTGAGAATTTTTTTAAATGGAATTAATTTTAAAATAATACTTTTATTTATGCATTTCCCTAAATTCGAAATAGCCAAACTAACCTTCTGTGTAAGTAAAATATACTTAACTGGGTTGATACCTACCCTTCCCCAATTACTAAATATATTACAAAAAGTCAATTGTAATTAAATTATGATCTACCCTTCCTATATAGCAAAGAGCATTTTATATTCAAGCAAGACATAGGAAAAGTAAAATTCTTCCCAAAACAATAAGGTAAGTTTCTATTAAAACAAATAAACAAAAAGGCAAAAATCAAAGACATGGCAAAGGAATTATTTATTCAAGTCAAAAACAGACCATGTAGTTCCCAAAGCAAAAATTGCTGTCCTTAGCCACCTGCACTTCTCAATAACTTAGAAACGAGTGTAGAAGTGACTTTCTTTGCTAGAGAAAGTGATCTCAATTTGATGTTCAAATATGGAACTAGATCTTATATCACTCCACATCTCTACTTCAAGCTAACCACGATCAAGGAAAACCTTGGAGGTCTTCAGGGAAGATTCCCATATGTTCCATTCATGATTTAGTGCTTGCACTGGTTCTGAGGGACCCTTGGAAAGAGTGGTTGGTGGGGTGGGGTGGGACATAGCTTTATCTGCCCCCAGTCACTGCAAGGAGTTCTGAGTCAGTGATAGTGAAACTGGGCTTCCCTTGTCTTTCTCACTGGATTACTCAGTGTACCTTCTTTCTCTCTGGGCAGTAATGCTAAAAGCATGGGTCTCACCCCACTCCTAAATGATAGTGAAGTCATCAGTTGTAATCTACAAATATGGGAATCTGACTCACTTGGTTACATAGAAACGTAATCTCAACACTTTATTTTTTCAACATTTCACTTTATTTTCACCAGATAATCTAAAAGCAAAGATATACTTTATACATATAAATGTAATTTAAGAAATGATTGTGTTGCCATGGTAAAGGTATAGTTTGGGTGTTTGAGACTTGAAGTACATTAACATATGGAAACTATTTTCAAACAGAAGGTTAAGCCCTTCCAATTTATTTTAAGTAGGTTTCTTGCTTAACCTTGGTAACAATCTGTCAGGAAAGGTAAATCTGAATGCCAAAGATTTTTGGCTTCTTGCATTTGTAGAATGTCTGTATAAAACAAGAGTGTTATTCATAGACTGTACATAGAGTTTTTTTAACCCAAACAGGAGATACAAGAACTTAATTGTATAACCCTGCATGTAGCAACCTTATTCCTTAATATATAAATTAAATATAAAAATTAATTTTACTCATTTGCATGAAAAGGACTATTATGTATTCTCTCATACCATAACTAGGCATAACAAAAGTAAAGCTAATAGTAACAGAGGGAAAATAATACCAATATATGTAATTGTATTAACATTTAACAATCAAGAGATTCTTCTCATCCTAGTACTGTGAAACTGTTTTTCCAAATTTTTTTCTATGTAATCTCTTAGAATACACACTCCCTTCAGTAGAGTTTATGTCATTATTACTTGATAGTCATTATTACTTCTTACGGAAAACAAGGAAATTCAATTTAATAATATTGTAACTATTCTAGTTTCTAGAGGTAAACACAAATAAATATGGTATAATAATCACCAAAAAACCAGAAAGATTGATGATAATATACAGTTTTGAGCATTGTTAATATTATATAGAAACCCACAGAGTCACAGTGAAAGAAATCAAGTTGAAAAATATGTCTCATTCAATGTGCAAAAATCACAGCAAACATTTGATGTTCAGCTAATATTTAAGTTTCTTGTTTTTGTTTTTTCTCACATCAGCAAATGTGCAACCAATACAGTATGTGCAAAGACTCATATATAACTACCCTTAAATTTTTTGTAACTCACATATTTTTGTATGCACAAACATTCTGGAATAAACACATGATACACAAAGAGATTTACAGGTAGGAAAAATTATTTTAACTAATTAGAGTTTTTCTTGCATTTTGGATCCTTGTGCTCAAATCTGATTAAGCTAAAACATTAACTTATCCACTTTTATGCATTTACACACACATACAGTCCATGCATGCGTGTGCACGTGTGTGCATGCACGTGCACACACACACACACATGCAACTGTTTGGACTTAATACTAACTGTGTGTCCAAGAACTGCCCAGGATGCAAGGGATATAAAGCTAATTAAGTATCAGGGTACAGGTGGGGGTGACAGATCCTTACTTTGTGGTGGATGCAATGAAAGAAGTATATCTAGAGTGTCAGGGGGATTCTGGGGAATTAATGAAACTTAACCTATCAGAGAGTTAGGAGGGAGATGACATATTTTTCTACACAGAGCTTAGTGTTTGGCTGGAATCAATAAAAGATAAATGTTTTTGTCCATTTTAAAGTGCACGGAAACACTTACATTTAATAAGTATAGGCCTTGATGCAAGGTCAGCGGTTCTGCCTTGTTTATGTTGCTGTCTTAGGAAAAGATGTTTTTTACACAAGCATTTGGATCAATTTTATTCAGGGTTGGAATTATCTTTACTTTGTATTATGAACCAATGAAAAGCTCCTGGCAGGCCTATAGGTGACAATTGTAATGTTCTCTTATACATATATTTGCACTCTGGTTTGTCTGTAAATACTCTTTAGACTATAGTTCTTTTTGTGATGGTCAATTTATTTGAAGTTCTAATAACATAACCCATTAGGTCACTTACACAGGTATAAATTATCATTAATTGAAAGATATTTAAGAAGGGAGGAATCAGGCTAGGGAGACAGTGGTATATGACTATAATTTTTGCTTGGGAGGCTAAGGCAGAAGGATTGCAAGTTTGAAGGCAGCCAGGGCTGGGATGTACCTCAGCAGTAGAGGTGTGGCCTGGCATGCATGGGGCCCTGATTTCAATTCCCAGCTGGGAAAAAAAAGTGACCTCATCTTCAAATCTCTCATCATGAAAGACTTATTTGTTCATCTAGATGATACAAATTTGCTAGACATATGAAATGGACCATCTGACATACCAACCAAGGGAGGGTATCAATTCCTATTGACATATTTTACATAAGAAAACATGAAAGTTATTTCTTACCACTTCATAGAGAAAATAAATAGAAGTTCAAGACTACCTTTTTTTGTCCCTCAGTGTTTTATCTTGTGCAACCCCTAGGAATATAGATATTGTACTCTCCAGAGTCTGAAGAAGATATTCATCGCTAACCAGTGTGTACACACAGACCTGATACAATCAGGTGACATACTCTCAACACAGAACTCTGTAGTGTTCTGTAAAATATATTCTGTTTTGTTAGAAGCACTCATTATGATCTACTAAGTTAATTCTATAATTTACTAATGAATGACTATCCACGGTGTTTTAGTCAGTCACAAAAAGCGAATGGTTGGATGTTCTCCCTCATATGTAGAAGCTAGGGAGAAACTGGGACACAGGAGGAACTCTAGAGAAAGGAGGAGCAACCTTAATGGAGTGAAAGAGGGGACCTAATGGAGGGAGACGGACAGGGGAGAAAGACTTGAAGAGGAAAACACCACAATGGACATGGTGTACATACACAAACTTATCAAAGCCAAGGACTGTGCTGAGCATGGGAAGATGGGGAGGGAGAGAGAATTAGATGGGAACTGGGGGAGGGCTCAATGAGTTCTGTGTACATGTATGCCTCTATCACCCTGAACTTCATCAAGTTGTATGAGTAAAATGCACCAATAAAAAAATAAGTTGCTGCTATAAACTAAAACTGTTTTGAAGATGTTGCATGATAAATGATTATTTTTCAACCCCCAAAATGTTCTTTATGGCAATGGAGAGGCATTAAAAGTTGTGAAGTACAGTGTTGTTATTTTTAGTTTTGTGGGATCCATTCTGGTATCTGGATAGGCATAGGATTAGGCAATAAGCAAGCAGGAGGCAGTTGCAATATTCCTGGCAAAGACAATGTTATAAAAATTAGAATGGTGTTAGTAGTTATTGAGAGGAGAGTTTTAAGACACAGGAAAGATTTAGTAGGTAGAATCAGCCTTCTTTTAGGGTTATGAGTAGGTGGAGTTGGGGAAAGGTAGGAAAAAAGTTAAACCAAGGAGACATTCTACTTTTATGATTGTAAATATTGAAGGATGATCAAGGTTAGACAGGATGAATTTGAAGCCTGGCTATGTCATCCATTTAGAGACATGTCTCTGGTATTTGGGTGTTATATCTGAGATTTCTGGAAATAATTTTGAGAAAAATTGTCAGCATATTAGGTAATGTTTACACATTTGAAAGAAGATGAAATCACTGAGGGAGAGATTCAGAATGAAAATAGCAAACCTCAGTGGAAGAACTCTGAAGAGAGATAATATCTATAAGCTAGATAAAGAGGAAGTGTCTCAAAAGAAGACAGGGTAGAATGTGGAGGATCAAGAAATTGTGATGACTCAGAAGGCTGGTGATTAATTTCCAGGTATGAGGAGAGATCAACAATGTCAATGGAAGCAGAGAAATACATTAATATCTGAACAATGAATGTTCATTGTATTTGAAATTTTAAGACCATAGATTTAAAAAGAGTGAGTTATTTTTGCAAAACATCTGAGAAAGAAAGTACACTGCTATGGGTATGGATACCCTGCTCACAGGGCACTCTTGTGAGAATTGTGAAGATTAATGGAACAGAGAAGATAGACAAAATAAAAAGTGTGATAGAGTTGAGGGAAGTTACTTTCATTTTGGTAATCTGTTCTCTTTTCATTTATATTCAAATTAGATTGAGAATTTTAAGAATATATTGGAAAACACAGTGAAAATGAGGAGCAAGATCTAGAGTTATTGGGAGAAGACCTCTTCCAATAGCAAAATACACGTACAAGTATTACATGCCAAGAGAGAGTTTTAGTATTAATTTTAATACATGGAGCACATTAAGATACATTATACAATTATGGCAAATAAACATTATATATTTTGACAAGCAAAAGATGGCTACATGGCCTTTGGTATTCTTCCTATGTGGAGGCAGCATCTAGGTTCTCCTCCCTTGAATTTCAGTAGACTTGAGGATTTCTTTGACCATTAGAAAAGGGCAACATTAATCTGTGCCAATTTATGAACCCAGGCCTGAAGAAACATCCAACTTTCCACCCTGACTCTTGAGAGATCTCTCTCAGAGCTTTTTTCTGCCTTGTGAGATTTCCAACCAATTGTGCAGGATCATGCAGGAGTAGTCAGTTGTAGACTCTGTGATCACCAGAGCCAGTTGAGCCAGCCTTCAGCCATCTCATGTCTCAGACAAAGTCAAACGTGTGAAAAAAGTTGTTTGTACTTCCTGTATCAGTTCTTCAGGCTGCCAGATAACAATTGTGGACTATAATCAATGACACATGGAGTAGAAGAATTTTTCAAAGAAATCTTGACCCACAAAACTGTGAAATATGAAAAATATTTCTTGCTTTAAGCTGCTAAATCTTGGGGTAATTTGATATGCAACAATAAGAAACTGGAGCACATTATTTTAAAAAACACTAACAATTCTATTTTATGTATGTAAGTTGCAGAGGCCTGGCTAAATTGCTGAGGCTGGCTGCAAATCTTTGGTCTTCCTATCTCAGCCTCCAAATACTGGGATTAAAAATGTTGCCACCATACCTGGCTAATAATTTAATAAAAACAATGATAACAGTTACACTAAACATGTCCCATTTACCCCTCAACTGTTTTCTTGGCAATTATTTATCTTAACACCTAATTTGTATGTAACCTAGAGGAAAAAAAATTATCAGAATTTGATTTTGCTTCATTCAATAATGACATATGACTATTTTGTAAAATTAGGATTCTGTCTTTATTTTAGATTTAATATCAGAAGAAAAATAATCATAATTAGAACATTAACAATATTTTTGAAGCATATTATCTATACTTCTATGTTCCTTAACAAACATTAATGAATACATATCACTGTATATTAATAAGTATAACCTATTTTTGATAACACATATTCCAAACAGATAGGTAGAAAAGGATTAGTTATCTAATGTTATTCTAAATTATAGTGGAACCAAGTTGGTTATAGCTTGGCAATAATGCTTCCTCAGACGATCTTCATTTTGGAAAAAAAAAAAGTAGGAGCCTTAATAGTAAAAGTTTTCTTTGTTCTCTTTTCTCTCCTCCTTCTCCTTCTCCTTCTCCTTTCTCTTCCTCTTTCTTATAAATTGGAGCTACTTGAACAATATAAATGATATTAAAAGCTCTACCTAGTCTATTCTCTCTCATTTTGTGTGGTTTTCTGCAGACTATAATAACAAATTGTTTTATGACTTAAGTAATGTAAAGTGTGAGCATTTTCACTGTGGTAAATTTGGGCAGAAACCACAGGAAGTTGTGATGCAGTAAATGGAATTTTCCCCATGGAGTCAGTATTTTCTCTTACACCACTCCATGTGTTAGGTCTCATCCTGCTGCTTGCATAAATTATTTTGGGGAAATGAAGTAAGAACAAAAAATACATTTATTCCTCAATTTGTCCCCACCTCCCTAACTCTATTTATAATGGAAAATACAGTGAAGTATATACAAGTAAGAGTTTTATAAATATATATTTGTAGATAGAGAGACAGATGGATAAATGAGACTGCCCCTTTCCATGGGTATTCAGAATGTTACATGAATTAAAAAATTAGGAACTTTAACTGGTAGTAGCTACATTGATTTTTCATATGAGATAAAATGAATGTAAAGCAAATAATATTTATACAGACATCTTCCAAGTTCAAATATAGTTGTTTTGATATTAAAAGGAATAAGCTTTGGGAATTAAAATTTAAATAAATGAGATTTATGTAAAATTGCTTATGGCATCTACTTTTTGTTTAAATTCTATATTGGGAGCACAATTTGGCTAACAATAGTTGGGTGATCCTATTATTTTATTTCCTTGTAGCTTAAAATAAATTATGCTTTTGATTGCAATTTTCATTGCTTGGACTGCAATAAAAAGTGCTGAAAAAATAATGCTATAGAAAGCAACCTGGGCTGAATTTCTCTTTTGCTAATGATTATTTCTCTCTACTTATCACAATTTGAGGAGATATTTTTAAGTAAGAGATCAGAGATAGAATAATTTTTCAATGTATGATTAGCTCACAGTATCTGGCAAAACAGATAGTCTTTTTAAAATACTTGATTTTCATACAGCAAAAGTATCTTGAATTGCAAGGAATCATATAATATTTTAAATTTAGTTTATGTCATTAATTTTAATAACACTTAAACTATAAAATGATGGCATGTAAAATATTCTTTTGCTCTCTTTTATTAGTTAATGCACAATTAACTGACTTAGTAAGATGAATAAAAAAGAGACAGAGGCTCATAAATCCTTATTCATTGGACAGATATTTACAGTATCTAAAATGCATCAGAGATAGACTCATGAACAAAACCTGTAAAATGTTTAGTCTTCAGAAACTTACACTCTAACGGTGAAAATATAGAATAAACATAAATGAATGGAATATAGTATGTTAGGTTGAAATTGCTAAGAACACAAGTAGAGCAAGATGAAGCATATAGGTATGATGTGTCAAGGGAGAGGAGCATTCCCCTTTGGGTAGTTTTCAGGGAAGACTTCTCTGAACAGGTGTCCCTTGCTGAGAGCAGAGTGGGATGAGGGAAGCAGACATGTTGAGAGTTGTATTAAAGACAAAGTCTTGACTTAGGATGCAGGATATACAAAGGGATATACAAAGGAAGGGGAGAGCCACATGGATAACCATGAGTGATATAGAAATTTGAGCCGGCCATGGGCAGATTACGGGTATGAAGGTGATGAGAGGGTAGGGAAGAGGTGAAGATCCCAACAACCTAGAAGGCCATGCTAAGGATTCTAGTATTAATCCTCAGGAAAATGATATACTATGGCGGCGTTTGAGCTGAGGAGTGACATTTTGTCTTCAGTTTTGAAAGCTCACTGTAGCTGTTGTGCATAATTAGATAAATAATGTGAAATTATATTGGTTGTCAATAATAAAGAAAAGTAAACCCAGAATTTCTCATGTTGTGATCATTGTAAGAGAATGAGACAAATCATGTGCAGAGATTCAGTTTAATAGGTAGTTTTCAAGATATTTGCCTGGCATTTTATGGATCTAATTGTATTCAATCTTGAGGTCTTGTCATTATTATAAGCCCTAATGTCAAATATGAAAATTAGAGTTTCTCATTAGGGAATTCTGAAAAGTTCTTGGGTGATCTTCCATTAGCCTCACTTTTATTTCCATTTATAGTCGTGCATGTCTTTCAAGGTCTAAATTACTGTTCATCTAGCTCTCACCCAGCTATGAGTAATTTCTAATATATACCCAGTTAGCTTCTGCATAGCAAAAAGCATGTGATGTACTAATTGAATCTCAATTAGCTTACATCATATCTCTTACAGAATTTCAAAACACAATTGTTACCATATTAAAGGCTCAGAGAAAGGAAGATAAATATTTTTCTCTCTGTATTGCTGTGAAGAGGAGTCAACAACCTGTACTTTTCACCATATTAAAATTTAACAGTAACTCATAAATAAACAATGGGATAAGGTGTCCTCTTTTCCTGGCTGTCAGAAAGCACTGCAGAGCATAAGATACATTTACTTTGCAAAGGGGTACGGGTACAGGTGGTGGGATTATCTGTATGAAGCCAAACAACAGGTTCTCTGCTAAACCCGAGTCACTGTGATTTGCTTCAGTTCAAAATAATTAGAATAAGTTGTGACTTCTTACTGGAAAGTCACTCAGCTGGTTTACTTTAATCTCTCAGAATTGGTGCATAAAGAAAACAAAAGCGTGGCATTCAGACACACAATGGAACACAGAATAAATTGGGGGCAAAAATAAAGTCAAGCAAATTTATAATAAAACATGTAAAGAATCAGGTAGACAGATAAGATGAAAATTAATTGCAATTTAAACAATAGGTCACACTCAATTAGAATTTCAAATATGTATTTCTCTTAAAAGACACTATAAAAGGGGAAAATCTATTAACTCTAGTGCTAAGTTCTGATCTGGACTTTCCCCAAAAACCTTATGTTTCAAAAGCATGGTCCCAATGCAGCAAGATTCAGAGGTGGAGCGTCTAGGTAATGATTGGATTCTGAGAGATGTGACCCCATCAGTGGATTATTTAGTGTGGATTAATATAGATAATATAAAGTGTGTGTGTGTGTGTGTGTGTGTGTGTGTGTGTATGTGTCTGTGTGTGTGTTTGTGTTAGTTACTGGGGATTGAGCCCAGGGGCATTCTATCTCCAAGCTAGATTCTTAGCCCTATTTTATCTTTTATTTTGAATCAGGTTCTCACTAAATTGCTGAGTGCCTTGCTAAATTGCTTCAAATCTGCAATTCCCCTGTCCCAGCCTCCCAAGCACTGTGATAATAGGGTGTGTCACCATGCCTGGCTGGATTAATAATTTTAATGGACTACTGGATGGTAAATGTAGGCAGGTGAAGCCAGACAGAAGAAACTAGATCTCTGAGGGTGTGGACTTGGAGATCATATCTGTTCCTAATTCATTCCTCCCTCACTCCCTGCTTCCCAGATGCCATGAGTTAAGCAACTTTCCTCTACCAGACCGTTCTACCTTGGTGTTTCTCCCTTGGAGACAGTTTACAATGGACTGAAACTGTGAAGCCTTGAGCCAAAATAAATCTTTCCTCCTCTTAAAGAAGAATAATACATCTAGAAACCTATTGAATTTTCAAAATTCTTAAGAAAAAGATTAGGCCTCAGAATATTCACTGTTTTTCTTCATTTCCTTCCAAGTTTTTGGTAAATTGAATGAAATATTCTTCCTTTTACATGAAAGAAAAATTCGGTGTCTCTCATTCTCACCATAGCAAAAATAATAAACTATGAATCCAGGTAGAATTCTTTAAATAATTTCATGAATTATATATAGCCCTGTTTTGTAGAAAATGTGAAATGAAAATAAGGATTGTATTTAGGCCCTACTTTTTGTTTTAATTAATATATGCCTAGCACATATAATTTGAGACACATTATTCTAGCTTTAAGTAAGAACTACTTGTTTCATAAAGCCTACATCCAATGAGGAAAGAGATTATACACAAATAAGCCAATGAAAAAATGATTCCAGAAGCCATGAAAGTGTAAATAAAGCAAAAAATAGATAAAAAAAATTGTCAAGTTACTGGTGTGTGGCACTGAGTCATACTCTGGACTCAGGAATCAGGGAAGGTGTATCTGAAATGTCTGTTGAATTAAAATGCAACGGAAAGGAAGGAGCCATTGGAAAGTGTTCTACGCAGAGGCCACATCAAATGTAGCCCCTTGTAGATCTAAAGCTAAAAAACAAAAAAAACAAAAACTGGTGTCTATAAAACTTGTAGAGTGAAGGAGGTATTGAAGTAATTGGTACAAAAAATGTAAGTGGGATAAAAATATGAATTTTACTTTAAAGTATTATAAAGCTATTGAAAACATTTAATCTGAGGAGAGACTTGATTTGATTTACATTTAAAAAAATTACTGTCTGAATTCTATGTGACCAAGGTAAAAATAAAAGTGAGGTTAGGACCACAGTCCAGATAAAAGACAAGGATGTCTCTGACTATACAATTTAACTGAAGTGTCATGAGAAAATACCATAAGGAATAAAATATTCCAAAGACCCTTAAGCACTTTAGAATCATCCACTAACACATGTACAATTGATGTGCTAATTACAGATCATTCAGAGCCTTTGATTAATATTGGCTCCCTAAGGAGTCTTATTAAGCAAATATTTGCATCATTAAGACTAATTGATTTTCTTTTAGATATACAGGCTTTTTACAAGCACATGAACGAAAGGTAAGAAGGATCATGTAGAGACCATTATTTATCATAGTTACCTAGACAGTTTCAGAGCCCTGGAAACTAAATCGGAGCAGAACATATTCACAACATGATACAAAATTCAAACTACCTGTCCTTGCCTTCATCTCTAGGGATACCTAAGAACATGATGATGATGATGGTGCTGAGAAAATGCCATAACAGTCCCCTTTAGATGAGAGAATAAAATGCTGGTTTAAAGCTTTGAGAATTTTAATTCTTCATTTGTTTTCTATTAGTAATGATAGATTTAGGACAGTGTATCCATCACTTCCCCACAGTCTCTCTTGTGATGAATTGCAAGGAGTCATTGTGTTAGGGGTTCAAGATGAGGCCAAGGAGTAGAAACATAAATTTAATGTGACCATAATCCTAAGTGTGTGTGTGTGTGTGTGTGTGTGTGTGTGTGTGTGTGTACACATATACATGAGCTGGCAGGTGAAACAAAAGGTGGAGGCATCTATTATAAACATACTGAGTGCTACCCATTATATTATTTCTTTATCTACTAACATGACTTTATTAAGAAGAGATGGTTAACAAATTCCAAACACATCTGCCAGGCCAAGGTCAAGAATATTTTTCAGTGTAATTGCTATTCAAATGACAGGCTTTAAAAAACACACCTGAATTAAGGTGGCCAGTGTGTTCTTTCCTGATCTGTCCTGTACTTTTGCCCCAAGAAGGACAAGCAGGCATCAGCATACAGAAGAGGGACTGGCACAGTACATGCCAGTGAAAGATTGACCAGAAAGATGGCTCAGGCAAAAGACAAGGAAGTGTGTGGGCATTGAAAAGGGCGCTGCCTGCTGTCTTCCTCTGCTGTACCTCTGCATGCCAAATCCCTGCAATGGTAATAACTACAACTTCCTTCACCCTATAGCTCTAGAGTAACATCTGCAAGGATTTTTATCTAGAACATCCTCCAAGCAACACATTAAACACATGCATTTCTCACAAATGAGAAAATTAAAATCTAGAGAACTTATTCCCCTTACTTAAGATACCATAGCTGATTAGTGATTCCTTGGTCTCAGGAATTTAACTTTAAAAAATACTGTTTATATACCCTACGCAAATAATATGATCAACAAAAAATATCTATAATAATAACTTTCTCAAATTTACAGATAGTTTATTTATAATGGTACTAAAATTATTTTTACATTTATTCAGATAAAATGCTCTAATACTTTATAAGAAAATCCATATTTAAAAATTTTTTAGCAAAGTAAAGATTAATTTTAATATATTAGAATGTCTATGCACAAAGACTAATAGTTCTAACAGTTTCAGAGTTGAAAATTATAAGGCTTTAAATTTTCACAATTAACTCTTTCTCAATTATCAATGTGACTGTAAGCCATTTCAATATAAAAACAGCTTAATGCATTTCCCATATTTAAAAATATACCAATTTGTATTTGTTTCAAATTTCAGAACAGAAGTGTGAATTTCTTATGGCAATATAAGTTTAGGTTAAAAATTAGCCTTCTGCCGGGCGTGGTGGCGCACGCTTGTAATCCCAGCATTCGGGAGGCTGAAACCGGAGGATCCGGGTTCGCGGCCAGCCTCAGCTACCTAGTGAGGCACTCCCCAACTTAGTGAGACCCGGTTTCAAAATAAAGAATAAAAAATAGGACTGGGGGTGTAGCTCAGAGGTAGAATGCCCCTGAGTTCAATCCCCAGTATCGCAAAAAAAAAAAAAAAAAAAAAATTAGCCTTCTAATAAAATGCTAGGCACATAAAAGTTATGCATGTTTCTTATTGACTTTTCTGGCATAAAATCTAAGTTTGAACTAGAAATTTAATTAATTATGGGCTTCTTGAGTGATTATTAATTTTGGAAGTTTTCTCTAAATTTGTGGTCATGACCAATTTTAAGACATTTGCTGTCTGAAGAAAATGGATCCTGCCTTCCTTTGTCTTATTCACATCTTATTTCCAGCTTTGAGGTAAAAATGCAGAGTAGTTTAGATCTAAATGCATAGATTCTGTGTTTAGGTGCAGAAACAGCTAAATTGCGATAAATAGCAGGTACTGTTATTTTCTCAGCCATGCCCCCCTGAAACTATGCTGAATATTGTAAAATCATTAAAGCTGGAAAAACACATGTGGTCCCCCAAAGAGGGTTTTACAAATCTTTCACAGGAAGAGTTGCTCCAGAACAAGGTTTGCATAAGTATATGCTGCATCTGCTTGTTGGCATTATAAAACAGTCAAGTGTGCTGTCTCGATTGTTCTATTTTCAGTCTTAAATTTTTATGCCAAGATAATTCTACTCCCAGCACTTAGGAAAACAATACAATGTTTTCAACACATCGGTACATTATGCAAAAAAATTTTAGAACATGGTTCTATCTGTGGAGATAGTGTCATAGGCACCACAGTGACTTAACTAAATAGGATTCGTTCCCTTCCCTCCCTCCCTTTCTTCCTTCCTTCCTTCCTTCCTTCCTTCCTTCCTTCCTTCCTTCCTTCCTTCAACTTCCTTCTCATTATAAAAATAGCTTAATAGAAACAAGTAAGATCTGATTTGAGAGATTCACAGTATCATCAACATCTTTTGCTTTCAGTCCCATTCACCAAAGAGTTTGGCTTTTATCTTCAGGGTCACAAGATGGCTGCCCTACTTTTAGGTGTTGCATCCATAAGAAGAAAGAAGAAAGGCCAAGGGGAAAAGGCAGAACCATAGTCACTAGAAGTATTTTCATTAATGAACCTCAGTCTTTCCACCAATAAAAGCACATTTAAAAGTAAATAAATAAATAAATAAATAAATAAATAAATAAATGGCAGAACAATACTTCAATTAGTTGTCTTCTTTTTAAAAGCTTTGCACAAAGGCCACCTAGTGACATAAAATTATCTCATTGGCCAGAACTGGATCATGTGACTATGCCTTCAACATGTTTAGGAGGAGAGTACTTTAGTTGAGCAAAATGTCAAAATGAAAATGATAATAATAATAATAATAATAATAATAATAATTTTTTTATGAAGACAAAAGGAACAAATGATTTTGACAGCAAACTAGCATTTACCTCTTTGTTCTTACTAAGGTAATGCTTATTTTGTCTAAAAGTTTGCTAACTTGTTATAGGAACCTTTGATATTCCTACATATATACTGCTTAGCAAAACTTTCAGTTTCAGATCCAAAGTCAAACATTTTCCCCATAATCCCCATTATATTCTTTTCACCCTTATTGATGTCCTGCAGACAAGACCAACCCCAGATCTTGAATAAAACTCCTCAACAATAATCTTGATTTCTAGATTGGAAGTATAAATACTTTTCTGAATTGTATAATGGAGAAAAGGTACTATTCTCTTCACTTGTTAAGGCTGAAAAAGGGAGAAGGATCCAAAACCCTGGTCAATCACATGCTTGAGTTAACTTCTCAAGTACCTAATCAGGAAGTCAAGTTCTTCTCTGAGTGGCTAAATGACAACCTGCCTATCCCAATTATACACAGGCAACTTCATAGAGAATGATGCCAGTCATAGGGACAAACCACAGTATTTTTCTCAATCAATGCAGAGTCAAGAAAGGGCAGCCATAAACTTTTGAGCAGCATGTTTTGTCCTTGCCGGAAATTGCATGCTGGGTTTAGTGAGTGCATGTGTTATTCTTCTGGGTCACATTTAGATTGCATAAAACACCAAAGCTTTATTTTTATATTTCTGTATTATTATTACTTTTTTGGCACTGGGGGTTGAACCCAGGGGTATTCTATTTCAAAGATATACCCCCAGGCCTTTTTGTTTTGTTTTGTGTTTGTTTATCTTGAAACAGAGTCTTGCTAAGTTTCTGAGTATCTTGCTAAATTGCTGAGGTTGGCCTCAAACTTGTGAGCTTTCTGTCTTAACATCCAAAGTTCTAAGATTACACATATGCCACTACCCCTAGCTATATCATAATTCTAGATTAGGAATTTTCTCTATATAACATTTTGGCATCCTGTATATTTCTTTGTGAAAAAAATTGGATTTTCAGATTTATCAACATTTTATTCAAACACATTATCATCATTATGTTGAAGGCATTTATAGAAAAGAACATAAGTACTAAGTAGAAAATTTATTACTAACTTGGTAAAGAAGATAGTTGAGAACAGACTTTGAGGTCACTCAAATCAGAGTTTAATTTCTGACTTGGCTACTTTTTGTGTCTGAAAGCTCTTGATATCTCAATTTTCTCATGATTAGATGGAGATAAAGCCATTTCCCCCAAGATATTACTATGAAGCTTGAATAAGAATATATATAACATGCTTTAATCAATTCTTGCCATAAATTATGTACTCATTAAATTGTTGCTACTATTAATAAACTAAACTGGAATGGGATTAAAAATGGCTAAGTCATCTAGGAGTGACCCATATTTAAAAGAAATGGAAGTTTCGGAAAAACCTTTGAAAAGTTTTGTAAAATACACTAACATTAAAGTATACTGATATTATTCTCCATATGATTTTCTTAAAATACATTTTAATGCTTTTTATATGTTGTGAATAACATCTGATGAGCAAGTAAAAAGATCACAAACACTACTAAAATTATTCTTGGGAAATAAAGAAAATGTACACCAAAGGGAATTATCAAAGAGAACATACATATATTATATTAAAACAAAAATAGAGGGACAAATAACACCTAAGAGTGGAGACTGATGGAAAAATATTTTTCTTATGATAGAGGCCACATTTAGGACAGAATGATAGAACCCTGAGAAATAAGTGTAAAGCATGTGTTTGGACATAACAAGAGAAAGGGGTCACATGAGAAGTGAGATGCATTACTAGAGCACATGGGCTTTTTTGTGTTTCATTTAATGCTATAAACCAAACAACCATAATATGCTTTCAGCATTTGCTTGTATTTGGCATTACAGGACAAGAATAATATGAAATACCTAACACAAAGCAACCTAATAGGTCCTTGCAATTCATATCAGGAAACATGCTTGCACAAATGGAACTCATTGCTTATTACATCTCAAATCAAAGTGTCTTTCAATTTTAAAGCATCCTGTCTAGCTAAAAAGGCTCATTCAATATTTAAACAGCATTGACTTTCATCTTAGGTAAATTGCAAATTCTAAAGCCAATTGTCTGAACCCAAATAGTTTCATATTTTGAGGAATATATATTGAGCAAATGCAAATGTAATTACTTATTCATTTGAAATTCTTCTACTATCAATTTTCAGATAACCACCATTTAAATATAAAGACAAGCTATGCGACTTATTCTAGTGTGTGTGTGTGTGTGTGTGTGTGTGTGTGTGTGTGTGTGTGTGTGTTTGTGGTGTACTGGGGATTAAACTCAGGAGCATTGTACTGCTTTGATACACTCCCAGCCCTATTTTATTATTTATTTTGACACAGGTCTCACTAAGTTGCTAAGGGCCTCACCAAGTTACAGAGGCTGGCCATGAACCTGTGATCTTCCTGCCCTCAGCATCCAATTACATGGATTACAGGCATACTCCACCACACCCAGTTTATGTAAATTAGTCTTAAAGTCAGGACTGGAAATTATCTTAACAAACTCTATTTCTAATATAACTAGGTATAAAATTCTCTGTTTACTGAATCACTTATATAGAAAGAGAATGGATAAAAATTGTGCCATCTTAGGAGCTTATATTCTAGGAAATGAGTAAGTAAAATAATAAGACAGTATTGACATAAGTACTACAATGAAAAGGCAAAACAGGAACAGGAACTATTAGAATTGGAGAGAGAAAACAAAGTAAAACAAAAAAACCAAACCTTGGCTTCTCACAGGATGAGGTTGGTAAAAATGTAAAGAGTTTCAGTTTACTTTATAGTTTATTGCTGAGTTGGGGGAGAGGGAATAGAAACTAGGTAAGAAAAGAATGTCCGAAGAACAGTTTGCATCATGTTTGGAGTAGAAGAAAGAAGGAAATCTTTTTAGCTTTGGCCATGCAAAACCCAAAGTATGTATGGTGAGAGAGGAGAGGGAACAGGGTGGGGTGCAGAATGAAATACACCAAGTGCTGTGTGCAGGTATGTTTGTATCATTTTGAAACTCACTATGATATATAATTACAATGCATCAATAAAAGTATTTAAAAAAAACAAACTATGGAGACTTTTATGTAAACATGGTTTATGCTACAAATAGGGGGATTACTTGTTGATACATAGCTTATTTCCAGGGGAGATGCATTATTACTAATCTATTCCATTTAGAGGTCTTTGACATGGTCTCAAAGTATTCATCTTAGTGACAGAGACAGACAGAGAACTCTTTTTGTCTCAGACAATTTTTTTTTGTAAATTGAGAAAATAAACTCTAAGGGTTATTTTGTAAGATAACCCCCTAAAATATTTATGAAGATATGACTGTTTTCTTTGCAGATAAGCTCATTTTTCAGTTTTTGTGCATGTATAATAATTCCCATAAGATATGCTTTTACTTGATGCTTTAAATCTATCCAAAATGATATTTTAATCATTTTACTTTCTAATTATAGGTTTCCAAGTCTTAAAAATGAATTTTTTTTTGTTGTTTATTGTTCTTACATCCTGCAATCTTGGTAAATTCATTACTGATTCCATTTGAGTTCCTTGGTTAATCTAATTGAGGGTTTTTTCTTTTAAACTTACAATCATATCATCTATGAATTAAGATGGTGTTATTTCAATTATTAAATGTTCAGACTAATTTTGACTATCATATGCATAGTTATAATTCAGAAAAAAATAAAGAACATTTTCATATTACAAAGAGCACCATTTTGCAATCTCTCAGTCAATCCCACCTTTCCTCAGGCATTAATTATTCAGATATCTTTTATCAATCAAATTTGTCCTGTTCTTGAAATTCACATAGATGAAATCATACAGTATCTACTTTTTGATTCTTTTTTTTTTTTTTTTTTTTTTTTTTTTTTTTTTTTTTTTTTTTTTTTGCAGTACTGGGGATTGAACTCAGGAGCATTCTACCTCCGAGCTACACCCCCAGCCCTATTTTTTATTCTTTATTTTGAAGCAAACTGAGTCTCACTAAGTTGCAGAGTGCCTCACTAGGTAGCTGAGGCTGGCCGCGAACGCGGATCCTCTGGTCTCAGCCTCCCGAATGCTGATTCTATCATATTTTGTTTAACATTATGCTTCTGAGGTTCATCTACATTGCATATTTCAGTAATTCATTCCTTTTGTATTGCTGAACAGTGTTTATTCATATGAGTTCAATCCCCAGTACCGCAAAAAAAAAAAAAAAAAAAAGAATCAAAAAGTAGATACTGTATGATTTCATCTATGTGAATTTCAAGAACAGGACAAACAAATTTGATTGATAAAAGATATCTGAATAATTAATGCCTGAGGAAAGGTGAGATTGACTGAGAGATTGCAAAATGGTGCTCTTTGTAATATGAAAATGTTCCATAATTTGTCCATCCATTCTATTGTAGATCGATAATTGGTTTATTTACACTTTGAGGCTATAATAAATGAAATTACTATAAAAATTTGGTTTTATGTCCTTCTGAGTATATATATTCTCAATTCTCTTAGGTCAATTGTTAAGAGTGCAATTGCTTGGTCTTAGGATAGATATATGTTTGTATTTAAAGGAGATTGCAAATAGTATTCCAAAGGGGTTGGATAATTTTACCTTTTAATCAGCAGAACATATATATCCAGTTTCTGTACATGCTTGACAGCTTGTCAATGAAAACCGTTTGTTGTGATTTTAATTTGCACTGTCCTCATGATTAATGATGTTGATAAATTTTCATACATTTTTGGTTCTTTATATTTCACTTTTTGAAATGTCTGTTAATATATTTGTTTATTTGTTTTTCTCTTTGGTGCTAGGGATTGAAACCAGGTCCTGGTACATTTTCAGCACATGCCTGACACTAAGCTGTATTTCAGCACCCTGTTTAAATTTTTTTACCTGTTTTTTTTTTTAATGAAGTTATTAATTTTCAATACACTTGTTTGTAGGAGTTCCTTATGCTTTTGGAATATGGATTATTTTACAAATATATGTACTGAAGATATTTTTCTCATTAAGTGGTGTTTATGTAATCATTTTCTTCATGATTTCTTTAGATGAAGCATAAATTTGAAATTTTTATAAATTATATATTTCTTCAAAGCTTATACTTGGACTTCTGTTGAATTTATAGATCAACTTATGAAGCATGTACATATCTTAAGAATATAAACTCTTCCAAACCATGACCATTTATTTTGATTTCCTTTTATTTAGATTTTCTTTAATTTCTACCTGCTATGTTTTAGTTTTCTGTATACAGGTCTTAGACATCTTTGTTAAATTTTTTTTTATTGTAGTAATTCGTGCATTGTAAGCGGACATCTTTGTTAGGTACAAATTGTTAACGACATATTTGCACACAATTCTCAATTGACCCCTTCCCCAATTCCCACCCCATTCCCTTGCCCTCCCTCCCCTCAGGTTCAGTTCAGTGAGTGACCTTGATATGATTGTGTATGTACATCATGTGCCTTAGGGTGTCCCCCTGCCCCGTCCATCCCCTATGATTAAATCAACTTCTTTGCTTATCGAGGGTCTCTCTTTTTCCATCTGAAGACCCTCTTATGCCCCATCTTCTCCCTATCATCCGCATATTATGGAGAACATATGCTTCTTTACTCTTTGTGACTGGCTAATCTCACTTAACATAATGTTTTCCAGTTGCACCCATTTCCCTACAAATAACATGATTTTGTTCTTCTTTATGGCTGAGTAAAATTCCATTGTGTACATACCCCATAGTTTTGTAATCCATTCATCTGTCGATGGACATCTTGGCTGCTTCCATAGTTTGGCTATTGTGAATTGTGCAGCTATAAACATAGATACACATGCATCTGTCTGATAGTTTGGTTTCCATTCTTTTGGGTATATACCCAGAAGTGGTATTGCTGGGTCATATGGTAGGTTCACTCCCATTTGTCTGAGGGTCCTCCATACTGTTTTCCGCAGTGGTTGGATTTTAGGTTTTAAACATTATTGAAAATTAAGAATATAATAATGAAGTAATGTGGTATCCAATTAAATACTGCTGTATACATATTCTATGATTCAATTTCTTGAAATTTATTGACATTCTATGTTCAAGAATATGATCTATCTTTGTCAGTGCTTCCTGTGATGCTGAAGAAAAAAAAAAAAGAGCATTCTGCAGATGAACAGTGGGGTGTTGTGTAAATGTCATTAAACTCAAGCTGATTCCACAATGTTTTCTGTCTTCATGCTGTAACCATTATAGGAAAGGTGTGTTAAACTCTCCAATTATGATTGTGGATGTTCCTATTTATTCCTTTAGCTCTAACAGTTTATATTTTATGTATTTGAAATTCTGTTACCAGATACGAATATACTTTGAATTGCTTTATCCTCTTGATTGCCTGACCTTTTTATCACTTTGAAGTGTCCTTATCTCTGATAATGTAGATAGTCTGCTTGAAATTTAGAATTTTATATATCTGCTAGAATTTTATGTCTGCATGATTAGCTTTTCTCCTCACTGTACTGTAAATATCTTTATATATTTCTAAATTTTGTTACTTATACATAGTATATCACTGGGTCTCACTTTTGCATGAATCTGACATTTGTCTCTAAATCTTCATGCTTATTCTATTTTTATTTAGTATAATTATTGGTATAGTTCAAGTTAGGTTTATTTATTTATATTTATTTAATATTTATTTCTTATGTTCTTTGCTCCTATTTTTTTCTTTCCTGGTTCCTTTTGAGTAATTCAGAGTTTGTGGTACTGTATATTATCTCCTCCATTCATTTATTTCCTGTACTCTCTTGTGGGTTTTTTGTTTTGTTTTGTTTTTTGTTTGTTTGTTTCTTTTTGGTATTGGGATTGAACCCACCAATACCTCTGAGCTACTCACCTTACCTCTGTGCTACACCCCCATCTCCTTTTATTCTAATTTCTTACTTTGAATCAGTCTTGCTAAATTGCTAAGGCTCTCTCTAAGTTGCTAAGACTTGCCTTGAACATACAATCTTCCTATTTCAGCCTTCCAAGTACTGGGATTACAGGTGTGTATTACCATACCTGGTATTGAATTTTGTTGTTGTTTGTTTTTACATGCTATTCTGGAGAGCACAAGATGTATCTGGACTTAGAAATATATTCCTTTAAATATTTCTAAGATATTTCCTAATTACTGAGTAAAGAAGAGTTGTGCATAGATCCTTACTTCGGGTTGTTAGCCATCCATGTTAAGAATTTTTCTTTAATTTTTTATTTATCCAGTCATCTGAGATTGCTATGTAGGTGTTTTAGCTGAAATAATGTAATTCAAATGACATTCTTAGATAATTTCATTATATGGTAATTTTCAGAAGGAAACAAATAAGTATGTAAGACTGTTAGCAGAATGTAATAGTTTAGAGCCACAAATACTTAATCCATAAAGTTCCTATCTTCATACTCACAATTTGATTTCAACTTCCTGAATACCTTCTAGTCTTGTTTCCCAGCAAAAATAAGGAAAATTAGTGCCTATTCCATAACTTTGATATTTATTACTTAGATAATAAATGATGTAAAATGAAATATTGTTATTATCTATAATAGAAATATTGTTAAACTTGGCCTTTCCCACCACACATTATAATTTCTATATAATTTGCATGTGTTAACTAACATAATCCTCACTATTGTATCTTCACTACATAGGAATCTATAGCAAAAGTTCACTTTTATCTATTGATAATGAATATAGATTTGTCACATAGTCAAAACTCAAAAAATTTTTATTGGTTATAATTTTAATACTTCAAAGTATGATGGTTTGCCTAAATATGTTGGAAACTAAGTAAAATTCTTAACTAAAGACTGGATAAATATGACCACAGCACCAGGAAACACACAACCCCCGGTGTATACACACATATACGTGTGTACACACATATACAGAAACCAGAATAGCACTATCAAATGTTTAAACAAAATTTTCATTTGGTCCTAAGAGCCCTATTGACATAGGATAGAAGAAAAAAATAAATAGGTTAGAAAGAAGACATACAGGGAGAACAAGAAAAAATGCAATATGGAAGCCTCTGACAAGGCCTGTTATACCTGTAAGTTTCTGTTGACTAACCTTAGGAAGGTGTTGGCTTATCAGACAATAGAGATCACACAAAAGAGTAATCTCTACTCAAGAGAGCAATTTCCTTAGACATGATTGGCTGTCCTGGAACAGTATAAACAAAGACAGTGAAGCCCAGGACCTAAAAGATGACCTACACACTCTAAATCACCTGACTGATGGTCTGATGTCATCCTCATATATCTCCTGTTACCCACCCCTCATGAAAATCCCCTAAAAATAAGAGCGTTGCACTCCCAAAGGGGCTACTCTCACTTTTGGGGTGGCCTCATTCTCCCTTGAATATTTATATCTTACTTTCCTAAATAAATTTCTATGTTCTGATCCCTGCTATGTAAACCAAGGACTCTGTCTGTCCTGAGTTGAGGAATCAAACCTTCCCCATGACACTATGAAATAGAAAAGTTGGGCTTTTAAAACTTATTTTTGAATGAATAAATGAAGGCACACCATAGTTTTCTAACTCAAGGAAAATGTCATGAAAAGTCCATAGCAGGTATCAGACATGTCAACTGACATCCATGCTAGGAGTTCTCCTTTCTACTAATTACTCCCAGCAGTTTTACCTATATGAAAGAAGTGATTTTTTTCAATAGCTTTTCACTACATCTTTCAAAATCTTCCTAAAAATATCACTTGTCTAGAATGTGTGACAGTGATTGGTGCCACCAAATATTCATCACTTTCAGATGATTTTTTTTTCATTAACTTATGTTAGCTTGGAATTTACAGTTTAATATATTACTGGTCTTACATGTAAATTCCTGCAAACAAAGCAGTAATAAGTAATTATACAGACATACTAAGCAACAGAGAGCTCTAAGTAACCACAAATAATAATGACTATCTTCACCATTAGCATTTTAATAATAATTTATAAAAAAACATAATGAAGTTCTAATCTATCAGAAACACACCATCAACAATTTGTTTGGGTAAGGATTTTTCCCACAAAAGTAGAAATTATTGTTTCAAAAATCATGAACGTGTCCCCTAAGTGTTGTCCTTTATTTAGGAAATGGTTACATGAATATACACATTCAAAATACGGAGTTTTGGCAAATTCTTCTAAGAAAAAGAAGCAGCTGAATTCAAAACATTAAATAGCATGTCTCAACATACATGAACTGCTGAGTTTTTGTCATTTTTTAATGGTTATCTACTTATAAAAAATTAGTTATCTTGTAAAACGAAGCTACTGAATTTCTGATAATCATATTCCTTGAATTGGGAGTGTGCTGTTCATTACGATTTAAAATGTTTAGTCTATGTTGAGTTATAAAACAAGGAGAGAAACAGATGTCAGACATCTAATGTTGCTATTCTCAATCAGAGATCATTTTTAGTTTAACTATTCCTCGTCTCAGACTGTAATAAATTTGCTTTCACATGCATTTCTGGTCACAAGAACTGCAACCCTTAAAAATGTGAAGCAAGCTGAGATTTGCAAATATCCCAGACATTGTTATGCAAAGAAAGTCTCTGTCTCGCCTGCAAAAGACTTTAGGTGTTAATTAGGAGTGTGTTTAGAGAGCTTTCTAAGTTCTAAGAAGACACAGTTTTTTAAAAGAACTCCTCTAAAGGCATAGCATAGATACACTATAGTTAACTATTTGAAAAAGGTGGTAGTGACTGAGAAGCTATTCTCCTTGTCTTTTATTTTCATGTTTGAGAAAAATACATCCTGAATGAAAAGGAAGAAAGAATCCTCTTGATGCTCTGATAACACTCATTGATGCCTGACTTAACTTGAACTTAGATAAAGAACACAGATCCAATGAGAATGAGAAATGTTGGATGATTGAATGTACCATGTGGTTCACTAAATTCTAAAAGTGAATTCAAGGACACTTTCTATAGATTTACTGCAACTCTTTTCTGAGCCACAGACTGATTAAACAAAATATTCTATAAATATTTTTAAATTATTTCTACTTTCTCAGTCTTTATTAAAATATATTTACTAACTCATGATTAGCACTTTAAAATACTATTCTTAAGCCAGGCATTGGGGTGCATGCCTATAATCCTAGTACTTGGGAGGGTGAGTCAGGAGGATCACAGGTTTGAGGACAGCCTTAGCAAGTAGTGAGACCCTGTTTCCAAATAAGAGATAAAATTGGACTGGGGCTATAGCTCAAAATTAGAATGCCTCTGGGTTCAATCCCCAGTACCACAAAAAATAAAAATAAAAATACTATTCTTTTAACTACAAAATAATACAATATTAAGCATAAAATGTAATAATATGATTCTTCTCCCATCTTCTTCAAAGAAATTTAATTACTGAGATAGCTAGAAAAATCATATCAACACAGCTCTGACTATAACATCCATACTCAATAAGGATCCAAAGCAATATTTCATACTATACTTCCATAGCCTGTTACATTTTAAGCTTGCTTGTACTTATATGCATTCAGATAAATCCATGTGCTACATGCAAGGTTCAAAAAATAATCACAATGCTGACAGTGACTGTGAAGTTAGAGTTGTATTTTGAAAGAGACGTGCTCTTGAATTAAAATATTGTTTAATATTCAGCAAATTGTTCTACACCTTTCTTCTGTAACCTCTTGTCAAAAGCCACATGTGCCTTGCTATTTTCAGAGCAAATTTGTAACAATGGGGCAATCTAATGGTGTTATTTGGTTATAGCCATCTGTGGCAGGCCAATTAGTGAGCAGCCTGGAATCCAGTTGAAGCACTTTGGAGGCACAGTTTATTTATAACTTGATATTTATGGGGAACATAGTTGTAAAACTCTTTCTCATAAAGGACCAAAGTTGCTGTTTCTGCAATCCACAGTATACTGCACAGAAAGGCCACTTCATCAATCATGCATGGACACAAGAGGAAGACCTAAGTTTTCAAGACCATTTTTTAGCTATATTAATCAGGTAATAGTCACAAATACTAAGCTAATAAGCTAGCTCAACTCATTTTCACACAAATCTGCCTATCGGATCAAATATCAAACAGGCAGATCAAATATCAAACTGCATTATTTTCTAAGTGGCTCTACATAACTATTCCAGATAGAACACATCTTTCCAAATCATTTTATTATTCAACTCCTCAATAATTCTTCCCTCCCCCCCCCAAAAAAAACAACAGAAACAAACTGAAAACAAGCAAAAATAAAAAGAAAGAAAGAAAGCAGTGTCGTGGATGATTACTAGTAGGAACTAGGATTTTTGTTCCTAATTTGTCCCATTCCAACTAGTATTAGCTACTGGTGAACCTTGGGAGATCTTTTCCTCTCAGTATGTTAGCGGAAACATTTGTTTCATTCTGCAGACTGTGTCCAGGCTATAAATGTATTTTGAATTAGTACATATTTGTAAAACTACTACTTGTTAAATTGACCAATAATTTGTATTAAAATACTTCTGTTTAACTAGGTTGACAAATGTAGTTTATCAATATAAATTCAGTATAACTATTAAGACTGAGGTAATTACATAATTTTTTTATTTGTTTGGTTGGTTTTTGGTACTAGGGATTGAACCCAGGAGGGTTTTACCTCCAAGCCACATCCCTAAACCTATTTCATTTTTGTTTTGAAACAGGGTTTAAGTTGCTGAGGGTATCCCTAAGTTGCTGAGACTGGCTACAATGCTGAGGCTATCCTTGAACTTTCAAACCTCCTGACTCAGCCTCACAACTACTGGGATTACAGGTGTGTGCCACATGTCCAGCTCAATTCTGTAGTTTTTAAAAGACATTCAAAAATATGTGTAAAAACACTTTGCATTTAATTATTGATATGTTTTTATGAAATACAAATAACATGTTAAATTCATTATAGTATTGTAATTTATTAAATATTAGCTATGTCCTTAATAACTTTGTTTACATTTGTTGACTTCAACTTCACAAAAACCTGTGTATTTGCTAGTTACATCCCACTTTTATAAATGAACAAACTAAGAACCTTATATGCTAAGTAATTTACTCTGTCCCTTAATTAATAGTAAGAAAGGGTGTAATTTAACCCAGAACAGCTCTTCCTAAATTGTGAATATAATAACAAAATATATTTTATATACATACATATGAAATGATACATATGTATATTTATAAGAACAAGACAAATAATAGAGACAATACAGATGCATAAGCTTCATTAAATATGTGTTCTCAGTTTTCATGCTAATTAACTAAATTATTATATTTTAACAGTATGGAGGACCCTCAGATGAATGAGAATGAACCTACCATATGATTCAGCAATACCACTTCTGGGTATCTATCCAAAAGAATGGAAACCAAACTATCAGACCGATGCATATGTATCTATGTTTATAGCTGCACAATTCACAATTGCCAAACTATGGAAACAGCCAAGATGTCCTTCCACAGAAGAATGGATTATAAAACTATGGGATATGTATACAATTGAATTTTACTCAGCCATAAAGAAGAACAAAATCATTTTTATTTCCAGGGAAATGGATGCAAATGGAAAATATTATGCAGATGCTAGGGAGTAAATGGGGCACGAGAGGGACTCCAGATGAAAAAGGAAAAACCCTAGACAAGCAAAGAAATTGACTTAACTGAAGGTGATGGACGGGGGTCTGGGGGGGGGGAGGACACCCTAATGCACATGATGTACTTTCACAAATAAGTCAAAGTCAATCACTAAACTGAACTTGAGAAAGAGGGAGGGCTAGGGAGTGGGTTGGGAATTGGAGAAGGGATTAAATGAGAAATGTGTGCATGTATGCCTTTATCAGCTTGTACCTAACAAAGATGTATGATTACAATGCACCAATTAATTAAAAAAAGAGTCAGCTTATATTTTAGAGTTAGGTATATTTTAAATAGTTTCATCAGAATCTCTGTGGAGTTAAAAAAATAAGATTAGGATTCAGGAATCCAAATCTAGAGTGAGTAAACTTCCCAAAGGATAGGCCCATAGTTTTATTTTTAGAGTTCCTCAGGTTGTTCTGATATTCAGTTAGTTCTAGAAACCACTTGCCTGGAAAGCTCAAAGGTCTATGAGTTTCCATGGTTCTTATATTCTATAATTCCACTATATTGCTAAAAGTAGGAAAGAAAAATAATTTTATTTGCAAATTATCTCTGAAGAATGTGGAAAGGTTTTAAATGTAGGCAATTATTATTTATGACCACCATAAGAAAGTAAAGACTCCAGGCTTCTGCTATAAATATTGTGCTTTTTAATATTACTCTGTTTTTTTAAAGAATATTTAGGGATGAATGCCACAGGTGCTGTTCAACAATATGTGATGATAGGACAATTATAAAAATTTTGTTAGCCAGGAGTAGTGATGCACAGTTGTAATCCCAGTACTTGGGAGGCTGAGACCAGAGGATCCCAGTTCGCGGCCAGCCTCATCTACTTAATGAGGCTCTCCGCAACTTAGTGAGATTTTGTTTCAAAATAAAGAATAAAAAATAGGACTGAGGGTTTGCTTGGAGATAGAATGCCCCTGGGTTCCATCCTGAGTACCACGAAAAACAACAACAAAATAAACAAAACAAAAAACATTGTGTGCTTCAGTTTCTTTACCTATAAAAGAACAATCAGACCATATACATATTTATTTTATTATGGGGTTAGAGGGAAATTCATGTGACCATGCTTAGGAAAATATAAAGTTCCATGCACTCATAAAAACACTGAAGTTAAATATATACATTAGTTTCATTTGTATTTTCCAAATACATCCTTATATGCTCTAATCATTTCTTTCCAGGGTCTTTTCATGAACAAACTAAGAAAGTTCCTTCTCATAACAACAATAATTACAGTATGTCTTGTATCCAAGTTTCTATAAAAAAATACATGGAAACTGACGAAGCCACAAATAATGCTATGAAATTATCCATACCAGTCTCAATAACATGTACAGGAAAGGGGTGGAAGCAGAGTGGTATCTAGGGGGAGTATACCAGTTGCTGTGTGCATGTATGTTTCTTTCACTCTATACTTCATTATGATGTATAATTACAATGCACCAATAAAAGTATTTAAAGTCTAAATGTTTTTATTAGCATTCCTACTTGTTTCATGGAAGTCTTTCATGATTTCTCTTTGGATAGAGATACTAAGACAACATATATTTTTAGTACTTTCTATTTGTTTTTAAGGTCATTTGAAATATATGACAAAAAAAATCCCTCCACTAAAATAATTAATGCAGGCGTAGGGGTAGAGCTCTGTGGTAGAGTCCTGGCCTAACATGTGAGAGACCCTGGGATAAATTTCTATCAATATAAAAAAAAAAACCCACACCACCACAAAAATTTAATGTTGTTAGACTTTCATGGTATCCCTTAATCTCTAAGCCATTAATGATTATTGAATATCATATTTTCAGTATTAGTATCCATATGGAACATTATTGAACCACAAGAGAAAATCAATTTAAATCCATAAAGCAAGTTGAAAGTTTGATATAAGTTTTATTATTAAATATGACATAGACTATAATGATTTTTCCCAACCAGTGGAAATGTCACTTACAACTGGAGATATATTTCAAGGTACAAAGCTTAGCTTTTCACAAAGGGGAATGTGATATTCTCTCTGGGCTAAAAAATTGAACAGGAAATGGGGACATATAAACTGTGGAAAACAGATGTTAATGATCTAATGTGTGCATGATATAAAACAAAGAAATTAGATTCTGTTGTGTATGTTCATTTGCGATTGGCAAAAAAAGTTAAAATCCTAAATTGATTCCCAAACCTATTACTAATTATAACATTTTCATGGCATCACAAGGCTTTACTAGAATCCTGTTCTTTGTGATCTCTTGTTTCTACTCCTCTGTGAACAGAAACATTGATGGAATTTGTTTCAGACTATCTTTCCAGGATGCCTTTACAGTGAACAGCCTTGGAAAGGATCAACAGCCCCTCTCTCTGGAGTAAAGGGCAGATTTGCAGAGAGCCTCTGAAGCTACAGCTAGTGTCTCCTTCTAGCTCAGTGGGCAGGCATTTGTACACCCCAGCATAAACTCAGTATTCTTCTGTGATTTAGCCCACCACATTTGCAGGTGTCGCCCAAATCTCTTCATAGTCTCCTGCAGAAATTGGGACCCAAGAAAACTGACACTGGACAAATGATGATGCCTCTGCCAGAAGTACTTAGAATGCTGTCTTATGTTTAGTAAAGGTTCCTTTAATATTGGTTATTATTATAAAATTGGGGAGTAATAATTGTAAAAAGAAGCTATAATTTTCTTATCTATAAATGTTTTGTTTTATTCTTATATTATTTTTATAATTAAAGGCACACCAAGATCATTCTGAAGAACTTTTTTTTTTTCTTTTCATTATTTTTGCATTCCTGAGAATCAAATTCAGGGCCTTGGGTATGATAAACAAATACTTTACCATTAAGCTATCCTAGATTTTCTCCTTGCAATTGGAACAGAGAACTTATATAGTAATATCATTAAGGTGGCCTATAGGAAAGAAATTTGGAGAAAGATGTCTTATACATCTTGTTTACTAGATAATTCCAATTCTTTGGGGTATAAATATAAGGTATTGCTGTATAAGTATAAGGTATTGCTTTTCTGTTTTTTGGTGGCCATTTCACTTAACAACTTTCTGAACACTTTCAACAAATTACATTGCTAATTATGTAATTTATTCAAAGTTTTCACTATCCTTCATGGTAATTTAGCTTTGTGGTTAAATGGACTTTGATGGAGGAAGGAACAGCTGAGCTGAACCAAACCATATTCATGGACAGATTCCTTCAGTGTGGGAAAGTAAACAGGAGGAATGGGGAGGTTAACATAGCACAGAGCCAGCAGCATATTGATTTGGAGTGACCCTGGTCTTGGGTCTGGTTTATCTTGGCATTGATAGGCTCCTATGAGATGTGGGCATGGTGTTCCTGCACAACTTTAAGCTTTATCCTTGCTCTCATTGATGCCAAGGACCCATTTTGAGAGAAGTAACACAGTTTTCTTTCAATCTTTCCACTAATAGAAGCCTCCACTTCTCTCTTTGTGGAGGTGGTGGTGTTTTGCCAAGTCCTGCTAACTAGGATGTTAGTGTTTCCCCATTCAATTCTCATTTGCCTCAAGAATATTCACCAGTGGCACTTGTGGCTGCAGCTGACTGTGTCTGATTACAATCCTAAAGGATTTTCACAAATGAATAAATGAAAAGACACCAACAATAATGAGCTGAAAGTCTTTTTTTTTTTTTTGCCATGATGCTACTGCAAGGTATTGTGTAGAAACCTGATCTAGAAATGCGTTGGTCCACAGGTGTCTTTTGGATACACCTTATCTCAAGCACATTATGACTGGTGAGAGATTTTTACTTTTGCTTCAGTGCCGGCATTTTGCCAATAAATTCTTCCATATCTCCTGGTGAATCAAAGGCCCAGTTTCATTGAAGAATATCAGACCTGTATTCAACTATCTTATAAATAAGTTTTCCAAACAAGAATAATGCAGTCAATGAATCACAGTCTGATTTGATTCAGACCCAAAGAGAATGTTTATGTAAAATTAAATGAATGCAGAAGTAAGCTATACTTTTTATTTTCTAAATGGGAAATGTGTTGAGGCAAACTACACTTCTTCAAGGGCAGCATCCACCTTCATTTGAGCAAAACACCTACAGGCATGAGTAAAGACTCTTCCCCAATTACTGCCCTCCCCACTAATTTAATAAAATTATCTTAGATGAAATGAATTAAGTAGAACATAATCACACTGATTATCTGTTTAAAATAGCAATTTTGACTAGAACAAACAAATTTCAAGCATACAATTCTTCTTTAAATGATTACATCACATTTATATACCACATTTGAATTTGTACCATATATATCTATAAGTTACACACATACACACACACACACACACACACACACACGCATGCAGGCACACAGCAGGCATGGTGGTGCATGCCTGTAATCCCAATACTTGGGAGGCTGACACAGGAGGATTTCAGGTTAAAAGCCAGCACATGGTAATTTGTTGAAACTCTGTCTCTTAATACAAAGTAAAAAGCTCTGAGGGTGTTACTCAGAGGTAGAATGCCCCCAGGTTTAATGCCCAGTGGAAAATTTATACACACACACACACACACACACACACACACACACACACAAACACAAAGTTAATAGTGTTACATAAAATTTCAACAAAAATTTGTAGAGTCTAAGTCCAACATAAATAGAATGAATAATTGCATCTTAAAGTTAAAATATTCCTTTACAATTTTTTAAATTCTTTGTTCATTTGCATCTAAGGAATTAAGTAATTGAGGCACTAAGGACTACTCTTGAGGTCAAAGAAATATAATCTGCATCTTAGAGTTTAGAAACAGAGTAGGTGATATGAAAGAAGTCACAGTGAAAAATGTTTATCAGAATATAAATTGATACTCTGGTAGTGTGTCTTCCAGTAATGTTATTCAAAACAAATCTAATTCCCAGCAAGGACTGCTAATCGTAAAGAGGCATAATCCATTTTTTTATTTTGTCTGAATGGTATCTCTCCATAGGTGTTCAGCCACAAAAAGCTATGAACCTTTGGTTCTGATGTAGCCATAGCCTTCTTCAAGCTGTGCTTGCATTTATCTGACTGCATCGTCCTCACATTAGGGAGTATATCATTATGCTTTTATTCCCAATTGATGCAAAGTGGCCCTGTTGTAACAGGAAGCCACACAGAGAGTTTACAGACTAATTTCTTTTGCTTTCATACTGTCATTCTGTGAGTATATCAAGCAAATTCTTACCCTCCTGATTGGTGAAGAGGTGGGTGAAAGTTCAAATTTCTTAGATCCCTTAGGAGGATGTAAAATGTAGGCTAAATTCTCATAATATGATTGACTTGACAAAGTGATCTGCAAATCCCAGTGGAGAAACATGATGAATGAGTGAATGACTGTCAGTAAAACATGAAATGGTTTCCAAGTCATCTAGTAGCTCTGGACAATAAAATATGTCTTTTTGATAGGCATTGCCCACATTTCTAACTGCTATATTATGCAACTGTCGACTACATGTCATCGGACATGATTTTGAAGGCCAAAAGTGTAATATTTCATGGAACCCAAACCAGAAAGTAATTTAAAAGTCAATAACTCCCATCCTGCAAACAGTTTTGACCCGTTTTCAAAAATAAATAGAACGAATACATTAGATTTATCTCCAGTGCTCCTTTTGTGAGAGTTATAGTCTATATTTTGTTGTTGAAGTTTCTTCAGTAGATTAGAAAAGACTGTTTCTGTTACTGACTTGGGGAGCTAAAATTCTTTCCCTTAGAGGTTACTAAATTCTTAAAGGAAAAAGAGAGAGAGAGAGAGAGAGAGAGAGAGAGAGAGAGAGAGAGAGAGAGAGAGAGAGAGAGAGAGAGCGCTTTTCTTAGAGGTCCCAAGAGGGACTTCCAGAGGACAAGGCTGGGCTTTAGTGTTTTTTCTTTTGTGTGATCAAAGCTTCAGCTAACTGGCCTGCAAGGACAAAGCCAGATCCATTTTAGAACCCCACAGAGCCAGCCTTATGGAGTGGGATGAGTAGATTAAAGAGAAACTGAGATCACTTGGGAATAGAGAATGACTGTGTAAAGAAGCACTTTTACATTTATAACAATAAAATAACTGATCTGCTTTGAAGTAGAAATGTTAAAGCAAATAAAATGGAATTACAAAGTGTTACAGAATAGTAAACACATAAAAAGGAATTTCATTAATAACACTCTCAGCAATGACATAATTTACATTGAAGTGAGAAAAGAAAATATGGACTAAAAACCTTGGTTTTTCCCCTAGCTCAGCTATTTATTTACTCTGTGATATTCTCTTAGACTCAAGAAATTATATTTTGGTAGTAATATTAGAGAAATGTTTCAGTACCTGAAAAATCCATGTTTCTTACAAAAATCAGGAAAGCTCCAATTTATTTGATTCTTTAGATATATTTTGTGGTAAAAGATACTGGAAAAAAAAGTGTCATCTGTTTACATCTTGGGAACTCAATGAAAATTTGCACCCAAAACAGTTAGGTTGTAACTGCCAGGAGTAGTAGTTTGCTTGTTGGAAATATTTCCCTTACAGTCAAGAATGATATTCTGCCTACAATGGGTTCTCACACACACACACACACACACACACACACACACACACACACACACACCTATATTTACACACCTCATACCAACACTCACAAACTTTGGAAATGTGGGTATGAGAAAAAAATTGCTATCCTGGGCCTCACACAGGCTGCAGAGACCTGCCCCATGCCATAGGTCTCTTGCAATTCACACAAGAGTTTTGCTTCTGCCTTGGCCGATACACATGGTCTCCTCTAGCCCACACATCTCCTTGTATCGTAGGTCCCTTTCTCCTTTGTCTCCATAGCCTTGCTCATGGTCTCTGGGTCTCTGTGCCTGGTGTCATATTTAAAAAATAAGTCACCAGCCGGGCGTGGTGGTGTATGCTTGTAATCCCATCATTTGGGAGGCTGAGACCGGAGGATCTGGGTTTGCAGCCAGCCTCAGCTACCTAGTGATGCTCTCCGCAACTTAGACACTGTTTCTAAATAAAGAATAAAAAACAGGGCTGGGGTGTAGCTCGGAGGTAGAATGCCCGAGTTCAATCCCCAGTACCGAAAAGAAAAAAAAAAAAAAAAAATTAAGTCACCATCCCAAAGGTATTAGAGCTCAATAGTTAACAGCATATTAAAAGGTTAAAAGCATCTGTGTAATTACACATACATAGATTGAAATTCAACTGTAGAAAATAACTGACTAGTACCTTGAAGTATTTAAAATCACAAAATATCAATTTTATATACAATTTTATATATTTTGTATATTTATATATACCTACCACATTAGGGCTAATGAAAATTAAATAGAATAATGAATATTAGCTATTCTGCATAAATCCTAAAATATAAGTACTCCATAAAAAGTTATTGCTAACTCATTATTATCATATCTTGATATTTTCCAAGTTATTTATTTTATTTGAATATTTCTCTCAACATATGTTTAACCTCTCAGGCATTTGAACTTAAATTGACCTATTCAAAACTGAACACCCCATTTCCCAAACCATATTCACATACTCATTTTCTCTGGGTTCAGCCTTAAACCCTGAAGGAATTTTTTTTTTTCACCCTTCCTTCCTTTTATTTAATCAGTGACCAAGTCATGGAGCAAGCATTTCTTGAGACAGGCCCATATTTCTCATAGACTTTATAAGTGCCTCCTGCCTATACTTCGAATTTTGGGTCTCATTGACTTTCAATCTTCGAAAGCACAGTTCAAAAATAATCCTCCTTTGATCAAAAAGTTCTGATGACCTCAATGACCACTGATTTTTAGCATGATGTCACCTTACCCACATTTTACTGCCTCCATAAAATCTTTCCTGATACTATAACCACATAATAAATTCACTTTCTCATTTAGGTCATTCATTTGTTTTCTTTTGTTTTGATAGGTATTCGGTAAATTGAATTCCATTGTGAAAGCCTGAAGCCTGAGCACTACTGGATTCAAAGTAATCAAGAATATCTGTCTGACAATTTTTAAAATATTTTTCCTTATAGTTTTGTTTTAAGTTAAACAATTTTGTTAGCTTCCAAAATATTTTTAAAAATTAAGGAAGAAATTATTTTTGTAAAGCATACATATATATTATAATATGATATGTAATAAATATATAATATAAATATATAACAACATATAGTAATATAATAAGCATATGATATAAAATATATAATAACATATAGTAAATACTGCATATTAATATATATAGTAATATATGTTAATATATAATAAATAATATGTAATAAACATATATAGCTAAAATAATAAAATTTACTAACATATTCTTACATAAATAGCAAAATAGCTGAAAAGTTATTTTTCAAAAGTCCACCCTGAAAACAGATTCAATAAATACCAAAATGCTAAGCAAATGCTCAAATACCAACAACCTTTAAACACAATGAGGTCAAAATAGCAGCAATGAATCAGATTCAGCATTCTCACTTCCTCAAAATTATACCTTTTCCAAATATCTGTGGAGGTCTCAAAGGCTTTCTCATTTGTGTTCACAACCCATTTCTTTAAGTTCTCCACTGTGCTGCTGGGCACAGCAGTTTCCCCAAGGTCAAATTCTACTGTCAAGGCTAACTTCCCACCACACCAATACTGCATGATACCGTTTCTCAACCCTGGCCATGTCCTGTTACTTAAAAATCTCTGCAGCAGTAAGTATGCTGATATTTAAAGTTTCTCTCTTTCTTTCTTTCAATTTCTGGGTTATATTCTAAAAGTCCTCATGCACAGAATTTTATTGTAGAATGACTCCATCCTTCATGTAAATCAGCTTATGCAGATGGCCACCTGTGTGCTGCCAGTCACTCATTTATCAGATATATATTGAATTTCACATCTCACTCAGCTCGGAAAATCTTGCTGCAGATGAAGACATCAAACACTTCTATCACTCAAGGCAAAGAAAAATGGCAGATATATGCTTACAACACATCATAAAGTTTGTGTTTTAGTTTTTCTTGGATCAATATAGCATCAATAGTTAGTTTGTGAAATTGTTTTGAATCAATACACTGTATCTTTAGTGATATGCTACCTTACTTGAGTTCCAGTTTGAACATGTCCATAAGTCAAGCTTCTAAACTAGAGAATAATTTCTGGTAATTGATGAGAAATTATAATTACTCAGAATGACCTATATGGGCTGATATATGGGACATTGGTATACCACTCCATAAAATTTGAGAAAAAATATGGCTATTTAAAGGCTAACATCCTAGTTACTTGTTGAGACTATAGCATAGTCAATTTTAATGATATTTAATTACTCTGAACTTATATAAAATTGACCAGAAAAAAACTGTCAATATTTAAAATCATAATTTCAGGTTATTCCCACGAAGGTAAGCATATATATTAATTCTGCATCTGCTAAAGACAGGTACATGTGCCAGATAAATTTGGATACATAGTAATCCAGTGACAGCAATATTAGGGAAAGTTTTTTACCAGTCTCATGACTTTTTCTACCTAGCTAGTCTGGCATTGAATGTCCTTCATTCTACACTTCATGAGGATATTTAAAAAGTGAAGCCATACAGAGCAATAGGTGGGTTTGCCTATGGCATGTTTCTTCCAATGTTGAGAACTTATGGCCATTCATAAAAGATTTGGGTTCTCTAAGCACATAGTTCTGCTGAAGTGAACATTGTGCATGCCACCATTCACCTGGGCCCATACATGTTACTCCCATAGGTCTTAGTCTCAGGGAAATTGAAATGCATATGTATGTTCACGATGTTTACTGTTCTGTAACAGAAGTCTTTGTCTCTGTCCCAGGAGTGACATGTCTTCTGCCATGATCCAGGAAACCATGACAGGCTTACTTGGTAGTTTATGAAATGGGTAAAACTTAAGGCCCTTCACAGTTCATGATAGTCTTGGGGATAGAAATAGGACGTTGACAGAGACATAACCCAGAGAAGGAAGTATGATTTCACAAGCAGATGGTAGCTAAAGCTGAGGGAAGTTCCTCAGGTGACTTTCCCAGGCATTTTCTCCCTTCTCTTACCTGTTGGTATCACGTAAATGATAGTGAATATGTTCACCAAATTATATGGTCAACCAGGAACACATGACCTTCTGCTTTTTGTAAACAAAGAGGAATTAGGACGTTGTTATAAGGCTAATATTGTAAAAAACAATCAAAGACACCTGACAAAATATTATACTAGATTACTGACTTACATTACAGGCCTCTAGATAATTATTAGGGGATGGAGATGTACTATTCAGTTGGATGACACCAAAGAGAGAACAGAATATGCTACATATCTCTACCATAATGAATTCCAAACACATTCTTTCAAAATGCAGTGCTACATAATCTGTTACAAAGGGTCTTCTTAATATCACATTTTAGATATGACAGAGATAGCTAGATATTTAGTCATTTTTCTTTTTCTCTTGAACACTCAGCTCAAACCAGTTTCTCAGTCTGTTTTCATTAGGTAAGGCCAAATATTTTAAGAATTGGGTTCTGACCAAGGGAATGTTGGTAACAGTGATAAACATAACATGCAGACCGTGGAAATTTCAGGTGACTTTCCCAGGCATTTTCTCCCTTCTCTTACCTGTTGGTCTCACGTAAATGATTCAGTTGAGGATTCCAATGCACTAGGAAAGAGATCAGTGACTGTTTTGCTATAAAGGGTTTGACAGTAATTATTACAGGCTTTTTACAAAATACAAAGTCTCAAACACATATTTTGTTTTCCTTAATATTTTACAGCTTTTTTTAAAAATGAAACATTCTTATCTCTGAGGTCTTGCACAAAAGCAGAAATAAATGCAAAAACAAACAATACTCCCAAACAAGCTATGGCTACTGTGGTCTGGATTTGACCTCTCTTAGGGAAAAGTAGAAGCACTAGAGGGAATCAACCTGTTATTACAGGGAACAGAGGTCTCGAACAGTGGTATGTGATGTCAATAGTTAGGCCCTGAAATTTCAAAGTTTTGTTTATTTGTTTTCTTACAGTAGTTAGTCTATCTAATGTTGTTGTAATATTTGTGATCAGTTAAATCTGATGACAAACTTTCCTGGTATCATGAATAATTTTTTAGTTGAAGGGGAAAATAATTACAAAACTTAGTAATACCAGCTGAAGAACAGGCAATGAACTTTTAAGGAAATAGAATACTCCTCAAAGATTCACAAGACAAATTAGAGAAATATAGCTTCACCCTTATTTTACTGTCAGTTCTGAAACAGAAGACTTTTCCTCAAGTAGTTTTCTTAAGGTGTTTCTACCTTAATAAAATATATACATATATATTGTAATATATGTGGTAGGATATATTAGCTCTGATAGTTATTTCCTTAGTGTTGAGAACATGTGCAATGTATTTTTAGAAATAAAAAGAAAATTTTGTATTTTTTTGTAATCATGTTTACATCTTTTTTCTATCAGCTCAAGATAGGAATCATTTTTTACTTATTTATTTATTTATTTATTTATTTATTTATTTATTTATTTATTTATTTATTTATTTATTATTTTGTGGTACTGAGGATTGAACCAAGGAGCTTTCTCCCTCTGAGCAACACTCCAACTCTTTTTATTTTTTTGTTTGGAAACAGGATTTTGCTAGGTTGATGAGAGGCACTATCCTCAAATTTGCAAACCTCTTGTCTCAGCCTCTCAAGTACTGGGATTACAAGTGGGTGCTACCACACTTAGCTAGGATTTATTGTCAATGAATGACTAGTTGCTTGGCTTTCCTAACCATCAAACTAATGTTCTCCCAAACATGAGAAGACATAATATTTAAAGTCATAATATACTTTTTGATCAAGGATGTGATTTTTCCAAAAGTTTAATGTTTATAAATTGTCAAGATACTCAGCATAAATCCATTCAAGCCTTCAATACTTTAGCCCTCACATTACATATATTTTTCTACTCACATTACTCTGGTTAAAAATAAATCAGTTAGATTTATAGTTTGACAGCTAGGATTGGTTAAATTATAATGCCCAAACAAACATGCTTTCTTGAAACTGGTCGAGAGGTGAAATATTTGGATATTGTTCTTGTTAACAAGGTTAAGGGAACATGGAAGATAAATGAAATTATTTAGACTAAAGGTTGAGAAATAGCAAAGGAATAGCTAGCCAGTATGATTCTTTTTATTAGAATAAAATGCAATTGTTTTTAACTGATTTTTGTATATTTTAATCATGTCTCTGTCTTAGTAGTAAAATTACAGCCAGTGTTACTTTGTAATTATCTAGCATTTAATTATACAATTATATTTCAAAATACGTTAGTTTTCTTAATTTTTGTTATAGTAATTTATACAATAAGTTTGCAGAGGAATTTGGTGACAGATAACCAATGATTATAATAAAATAAATAATATTCCTATGCTAAACTTTGACAAATTTCTTCCTGATAATACATAGCAGAGAAGACATGCATTGAACTATTATATACACATACACTAATATGCTTAAAAGAAGTGCAAATATTACAAGCTTTGTGTTTCCCACAAATTAAAGACGGTGAATATCTGACATGTAAGATTATTTTGACTGTTAATAAATCTGTACACCCCAAAAGGGAAATAACATGAACTCAAACCAAATTTGTGTTAAAAGTGACACTACATGTTGCTTGCATTGCATATTATTAGGGTTTAAGAGTGGTCTGGAATTTCAGTTAAAGTAACAGTAAATCAGACTAAAATTTGGCAAGGACAATAACATGAGAGTAAACGTTTTGTATATTTTGTGAATGAGGAGCATTCTACCTCTGAGCAACACCCTATATACATGGCAGGTGTCTTGTCCTAAGTTTACAGTTCATCAAAGTGAAAGATGGACTCCTAGGTCAATCATCCCTTGTTTGGTTACAAAATCTCACATGCCACTGTCCAAAACAGGTTATCTACCTAATAATATTATATGGTTTCTAATATACATTATGGCTAATATTTCAATAAAGTGTGTGTCTTCAAATCTAAATCTATTTTGTGGTTAAAATGGAAATTATTTGGCAAGTATTTGAAACATAGCATTTAGATCTTATTTTTTAACTCAGGGGATATATTACAAAAGTAACCTCACTCTGATGTATCAGTATTTATTGTTTATTTTATTATCAAACATGCTATTTTGGATATATGACATTAATGTCATAGAAATTTTAAAAAGGCAACTTGAAATACAATATTTAGAATAGAAGTTTGAAATTTAAAAATATTGCAGATTACAAAATGTTTAATTACAACACATTAAAAGGAAAAGTGTTGTAAACATTTGTTTGCATAATTAGATTTTACAAAGCTGCAATAAATTTATAGATTTAAGTCACAAAGATACTCTTACTTGATATATTCAATTAAAAATATAACAAGAGCTGTATTATGATCACCTTGTCTATAAATGTTCTACAAGTTTCTTGATTTTCTCCTAGTCTTTCCAGATTTAAACAAGTGTCAGTGGTTCTACTTTGATGGAGTGAACTTGGTTATATTTACTAATCAGAAATTAAAATCTATTTTTAGTTGTCAAGTTGCTTGAGCACTAACCAAAATAAATATGATTATTTAAATGAGGAAAACTAAAGAATGGTTTGGAAATAAAGTTAAAACTTCAAAATAACTTATTGCAAAAATCTGGAAATATATTCAGGAGATATGACTACCAGTTTAGTGGAAGTATGTGAGAAAAAGACATGAACTCACACCCCATCTGATTAGAAGACCATCACACTGTGCTTGAAAGGCAAATTTAAAGTACTTTAAATGTTGCTGGGCGTGTAGTGCACACTTGTAATCTCAGTACTATTTGGGAGGCTGAGACAGGAGGATAACAGGTTAAAGGCCAGCCTCGGCTACTTAATCAGGCCCTCCACACCCTAGTGAGACTTTGTTTCAAAATAAAGAATAAAAAATAGGGCTGAAGGTGTAACTAGTAGATAGAATGCCCCTGAGTTCAATCTTCAGTTCTACAAAAAATTAATAAATGAAATAAATTAATTTATTAAATGTTTTTCTATAAGATATTCTAGGGAGAGGTATCATTGAAGTGAGAAATATAACTAGACAAAGCACAAATGGCTATTTACCCACCATTATCTATTTTCTCATTTTTCCACTATGATAGCATTTTAGCTGGGCACATGCCCCCCCCCCCACACACACACAAAATGGAGAATTATATTTCTCCACCTTCCTTACTATGGTGGTTACATGACTAAGGAAATAAATGAAAGTGTTATAAGTTCTGTATAAGCCACTGTGGATATTCAAAGTGATTTTTGCTTCCCCTTTTCTTTGCTACTCTCATACAATGTACTTTTGTACCATGGACCACTTTGTATCAAGTTATGAAGGCAATATTCTAGGTCATTACACATTAGTACCACAAAAGAAGCCTCACATATGCTAAGCTAGCACTGTAACACTGGGCTATATCTTCAACCCCCAGAAATATACATATAATCTTTAAGTTTGGTGTAAGAGACAAATCCCAGAGAGACCAAATGGAAAATAAAATGTGGTTAACTTGAAGTTAAGAGTTAGCAGTTGGGAAATACAAGAGAGTACACTTGAAAAATTTGTTGTTGGCCCCTTCCATGAATTTTTGTACAATTAATCAAACAATAAACATTTATATTAACTTACTTTTTTTTTTTTTGCGGTACTGGGGATTGAACTCAGGGGCATTCTACCTCCGAGCTACACCCCCAGCCCTATTTTTTATTCTTTATTTTGAAACCGAGTCTCACTAAGTTGCAGAGTGCCTCACTAGGTAGCTGAGGCTGGCCACGAACCTGGATCCTCAGGTCTCAGCCTCCCGAATGCTGGGATTACAAGCGTGCGCCACCACGCCCGGCTATATTAACTTACTTTAAAAAATGTACTTGGCATAAAATAAATGAACAAATATGTAATGCCTCTAAATTTAGATAATGAAATACCTAGCTTTACATACACAATCTGCAGAATACATGAAGCAGCTCAGCATTATGCAGTTTTAATACAAATTCTTTCCAAGACTGAAGCCATAAGGCCCTCTTCATGTAATTTTTGACACAAGAAAAAAAGTCATTTTTCTACAATTTTTCCATCCCTAAGACATAAATATGACTTTCAGGTTTGCCATTCATATTAGACGTTGATTCAATATATAAAAATCTATGTCTCATATTTTTATTTTTGTAGCTCTTAAATAATCTCAAATGTTATTGTGTTGTTCTACATGATGTATAACTGACAAGAAATAATCTATTAGCTTAAATAATACAGATATTTTTTAAATAGAACAAAGATATTGCATGTTAATATTTCCCTAGAGTTAAGGTTTCTGAAGAGGCTTTGATATATGCTGCAAAGGTGCCTGGATGTCACTGAGCATTGACCATGGGCTGAGAATGTCACATCATGCAGTTAAAACCAAGCATCAAGGAATCTAGAGCCATAAAAGAAATAAGAGCCAGATGAGGTGAAAGCCATCAAGAAAGAAAATGAAATGGGATCAAAGTTTGATTGAGTAGGAGGGAAGGGAGGTTAGACATAAAAATAAAAGCTTGTGACTGAGAGGCATGTTCAGAGCATAACCTGCTAGAATGGTTGTATATAAATAATAAGTTATTCGTAATTTCTGGAAGCAATGTGCCCAATGTAATTTCATGTATGCTAAATATTTTTAAATTTACCTTCATTTTAATGATTTTTTTATGTCCACACACTAAAAATATACAAATATGTATGTATATTTATATATATTTATGTGTATATACATACATATTATATATATATATATTTAGAAACAGAGAGTAAAGTTACAAAACCACATTTCACCTTTATTCTTCCATATAACCTGCTTAATATTTACTTTGTTATTGAATTCTTGGCACATTACCACCCATGGGCTCAAAACACTTATTCAAAAATCTGTATCTTAGTTATTCCATTTGAAGTAGTAGAAAAGCTTCAGAATGATAAATCCTGTTGAAGGCAACTATAAACAACATTTGATTCATATATACTGAAACTTGTTATAAGTAACAGATGATTTAGATAGAGCACATTTAGCACTGTCTAGCAATGAACATTTATTATGGGAATTCCATAGCAGATGAGGCCACAGTAGATAGTAAATCATCAATCAGATGCGACCCCACAACAAATTGTACCTCATCAACTGCTTTAATATGTCATGAAGCTTCCAAATAGACATCATTGGACCATTTGTTAAGCCCAAACTACTTTTTCACTGACAAAGCAAAAGACATTTGGTATTTTCATTTATATGTAATATCAAAATGAATCGATGAGATCTAGTCATCTAAAATAGAATTTCTATGAGAATGGACCACTGAAATTCAGACCTTAAGTTTCTTTAAACAAATTACTTGTAACGTGTTTCCTTATTTTATTTTTTATAAATATTGTAAGCATGAAGATTGCATTTAGATTCTAAAACTCTATAATGTTCAGTATTACTATTACTATATTTTAAATGTGTTTTATATAAGCAGAATGGGGAAATATGTTTATCACTCACATTTATTTTATAAAAATGAATATTATCATGTTCTTAAATGACACTACAAGGGGAAGAAAAATAAAAATAGTATGTTTGAATGTTTGAATATTCAGATGGGCATGGTAATTAACATTATCAAAAATACTTCTCAGTGCCACCAAAACACTTCAAATAAATCATACCACCAAAACACTTCAAATAAATCATAATAAAGCTTAGCTTTCTGATATTAAGAAATACTTTTTTCCTTCTGCTACTTTACTTATGAGTTCTGTTTATCTCTGCAATTAACTGTATATATTCATATTTCCCAAGATAATATGCATAATTGTGTTTTACTTTATGGTGCTTCTTAGACAATAAAATATTTGAAGACCATTGGATACTTGAAGACAACCTATCATGTTTGGTTTCTATTTCACAATGCTCCTCTCAGTTGAATCTATAGTTCTTATATGTGCTATATTGTTTATAATCACCTTTCAAACATGATCTTAAAATACATACAGATATAAAAAAAATCAATATAATTAGTGACTTGGAAGTACTATATTTTCACATTCTAGTATTCAGATAAATGTTGTGGAGGTATATCACATATAGATAAATTGTATTCCTTAAAGCCAGCTTCTTTTGATAATTAGCCCTTTGAAAATGCTTCTGTGTGTTCAAAGGGAAAACAATGATCCATGATGTCTTAGAGAACTGTATCACTGTTCTTGAAAGAATAAAGGAACTCTAAAGAGATTATAAAAAATTGACTCCAAAATGGGGTTTTCCCTCATTTGGATTAAGTGTCTAACATGAAGAAAATAACTTTCAATTTTCAATTAAAAGTTTCTATTAATTTTCAGACAACAGTCTACCATAGACCAAATTCCTTCCCTGTCCTTGCTGAGGGTGAAACTGACTATTCTGATCCTGCAGCAGGACATGCAGGTCATTGGGTAAGTCAAGACAACTAAATTACAACTACTTACACCTCAGTAGAATGGGCATATTGACTGTCTCCTGCAAGTGATTCTAAGTTCTTGTCCCTGGGTCTGTTTCTATAGCATATGTAGGATTACTTGCCCCATTATACCACCCTCTATGGCATTAGGGAACAGAGGAAATGAATTTGTCACACACATGCTCCTGCTTTGTGTGTGTGTGTGTGTGTGTGTGTGTGTGTGTGTGTGTGTGTATGTGTGTGTGTGTGTGTGTGTGTGTGTGTGTGTGGTACTGGGGATTGAACTCGGGGCATTCTACTTTCGAGCTATACCCCCAGCCCTATTTTTTATTCTTTATTTTGAAACCGATCTCACTAAGTTGCAGAGGACCTCACTAGGTAGCTGAGTCTGCACGCGAACCCGGATACTCCGGTTTCAGCCTCCCAAATGCTAGGATTACAAGTGTGTGCCACCACGCCCGGCTCTGCTCCTACTTTTTGATGTGTTGTGGAAGTGCAGTTTATAAACTGACCTGTTCTGATCCCTTGAATCCTGTTGTCTACTTAGAGGACTGTGACATTCTTGCAAGCCAATCTGCTAGCTAGCTAGACCTGCTAGCTTAGAACCTTTTTTTTTTTTTTGAGTCTTATTAATAATTGCCATTTTTTAAATGAGATTGGAGATCTGTGATGGTTAATGATATATTTTGTAAAAATAAAATGATACACTAAATTAGGAAATTAACACACAAATTTAGATTTTAAAAAATCTCAAAATATTTGAAATATCTTTGTTAGTGATGATAAATTATTATCAAATAATCCACTACCACAATTAATACTTATAGGTATATTTTCAAATGATTTAATGACATGTTCAACCAGAAGCTGCTTCAGTTTCTCCTTACATACTCATAGAACCTGAAGGTTGGATAAGATCATAGAAATGATTTCTCTTTATGTAGGAAATTGTTATCTACTCAGACTTCTAGTAGCAATGAATATAAATGTTCACAAGACAAATAAATCATCTTCTGATGATTTTTAGTCATTATGGCATTACTGCTTGCATTCATTTTTTCCAAGCATCATTTAATTTATTAAAGATTTCTTTTCTCTCCCCATCTGCTTTTTGGAACACACAGTTAAGCATCTAGGGCAACCCTTTCTCTTTGAAGCATCAGACTCTCTTCTTTATTTTTATATGATGGAATAAGAGATCTTATTCCCCATTGCCCAAACTAATTGGCCATTATTTTGCTTTACCTTCCTCTTAAGAAAAGTTCACCACATTTTCCACTATTCATCGTTATCTCTAAGTTCCTTATTCCAGTATTTCAAAAATCATGACATCGAAACTGAACACTGAAAGATGTGAATTTGAATTTATATAATTCTAAAATGTTAATTTATCTAATTTTATTAAGTCACATCATATTGCATGACTAAATTGGGATTTCTAATAAAATGATGTTGATATTAAAGCCATTCAGAATTAATCTAATATATTTATGTTCATGCAAAGTTTATCATAGTAAGCTAATGATCATGATCTACTTTTAATATATGAAATATTATTATTGTTAAGTACTGATTAATATAATCAAAACATGTTTTAAATAAATTTTTAGTTTTTGTGATATTAAAGTATAACACAATTGACCAAAATCTTAGCTAATATTCTGCCATTGTCAAATTTGAAAGCATTTTTTTTATGTCCTGAAATTAGAAACAAAACCCGTAAAAATATGTGCCTTAAGAGGGCATTGTGGTGCATGCCTGCAATCCTAGTACTTGAGAAGCTGAAACAGGAGGATCCCAGGTTCCCAGCTATTCTCAGCAACTTAGTGAGGTCCTATGCAACTTAGTAAAACTCTGTTTCAAAATAAAAGGTAAAATAGGGTTATGGGTGTAGCTCAGAAGTAGAATGCCTGTGGGTTGAATCCCTAGTACCACAGATACACACACGCACACATACACAAATAATACATGTATATATACGCCTCCAATATTAAAATGGAAGAAATTTATTAACTAGAAGATATGCATAGCTAATGAATAAACATATTTATATATAATTCTAGTATACTACTAACAGAATAAATTTTAAATTAAAAGTAAGCTGTATTTTTTAATCAAATTTAAAAAGCAAATGATAATTTTCTATACTATTAAATGTTCATTAGGCATTCAAATGTAATTTGGGCTGGCATATAAACTCATGTTTCTTTATGCAATATTCTTCTCATTAGAAATCAAAAGTTTTATTAAAGTGGTCATATCTTTGATTTTACCTCTAGAATCTTTACCAAGGGAACAATCAGAATTATGGTCAAAGATGTTCATAACGTTAGACACAACCTAAAGATATAAAAAGTGTAAAAAGATTAGTAAAAAAAATTGAAATACAAAATTATATAAGTAATATTTGATAATCATACTGTATGATTCATAACATACATGTAATAAGCATATATAATTTGGAATATTTCTATCTTTTGCATATATATGCATTATACAATATAATTTACATATATTTATTACAATGTCCAAATGCATATGTGCATATTCACATGTACATATACATGTGTGTTTGTATGCATGCACACATGCATATAAGTACATATCTACCTAATATCTATGTGCATAGATGTATAAGTACATACATATCTTGAATCTATTTGGATATGAGTATCAAGGAAAATATCTAACAGGATTAAAGTGGTCATTCTTAGGGAATGAAGTTAAAGTAACCATTTTATATGTATAATTATAATAATTTTTGATTTTCTTAAAGATTTCCTGTTACTTCCAGTGTTTCTACTTTGATCATGTGCTACTTTTTAAGTAAAAATAAGTTGATCGGAGCCTTTACTCTTATATAGGATCTAGCCTCTGCCAACATGCTGTGATAATTACTAAAACTTGTCAAGAGCTGATATTTGCCAAGACCAGGAATCTCCAGAAAATGCAGAATAAATTATTCAGCATAACCAAAAATTCATCATTAAAATATTTATTCATGCTTTCCAATATGTTTTTTTTCTTAGTTGCCTAATGTTCCTGAAATCACCTTAAAGACCCAGTGCTCATTTCTTTTCTCTCTCTTGCTCTCTCTCTCTCTTTCTTATTTATTTTGATATGGCATCTCACTATGTTTCCCACACTGAACTCAAACTTGTGATACTCCTCTGCAGCCTCCCTAGTAGCTGGAATTACAGGTATGTGCCACTGTGCTAGATCCAAGGTCTATTTCTTAGACTAGCAATATATTTTCTGTGACAAGGTCAGATTCAGAATAATTGAATCTTAACTAATTCTCTGATTAGTAATAATTTCAGTCCATAAAATTTCTCTTATTACAGTTATTTTTTTTATTGGTGCATTGTAATCATACATCTTTGTTAGGCACAAGCTGGTAAAGGCATACATGCACACATTTCTTATTTAACCCTTCCCCAATTCCTGCCCCTCTCCCTCGCCCTCTCTCCTTCTCAAGTTCAATTTAGTGACTGACTTTGATATGTTTGCGAAAGTACATCATGTACTTTAGGGTGCCCCCCCATCACCTTCAGTTAAGTCACCTTCTTTGCTCATATAAGGTTTGTACATCTTCATCTGGAATCCAAGTCTACGCCTTTATTATTTAGTGAAGGAACACATATGCTTCCTTCCCATTTCAAATATTTCTGATGTCACATCAGCTCACAGGCATACTGTGTATGACTATTAACAATATCAAAATAAATTTTATTTGTTTTTATTATTTAAAACACTACCTCTATTCTTCAAGTAATATTCATGAAACAGCATGGGTGAAGCTAAATTAACATTACCATGACTTTCAGTGCATAATCAACTTCCATTGGTGAGTACAGTCTTGACACCTGACACTTTCATATATTTAAACAGTAGTTCTTAAATTCTTTCAAAAAAAAAGCTAAAATCTTGGGGAATAGTGGCACCATCAGAATTCCTTCCCTGAATTTATCAATGATTTTATGAACTGTACCAGCATCCTACAGGAAATTCAGTTTAATCTACAATACAATGACTGTGAAATTCTGTTAATTGGTTCTTTTTTGCTTTGATGTCCTAATAGCTGACATTCATAATGAAGACTCAGATCTACTATGATATTCTAAAATATGAAAAACATTTGAGAGCTTCAAGTGTAATATACAATAAAATGTTGTATGTAAGAGTATTTATTCATAGGCTTTCATATTGAGAGTGTTTGATCTGTTTGTAATATTCTTCTTAACACTTATCAGAAATTCACATTCTCAATCAGAGCAGGTAACAGAAATTACATCTGTATAATATTTTTCTACTACTATCATTGTTTTAAAATTCCAGTATTTTGTAGAAAATAAACTCCCAGTTGACCTCAGGCAAATTTTATTTGATCCATTCCATCATCAATTACTTCTTCCATAAGGTTGTATAAAAAGATCAGGTTTGTCTGGACCTTTGGGAATGTTTTGAATCTACACTCTGCACAAACAACTTAAAGCTCCCTGCCTGAATAATCAAACCATGGCAAGCATGCTATTAGGTAATTTAAAGGATTAAAGCATTGCCAATTCGTTAAGTGAGAGAGAAAATGCCTATACAGTTTTCTGCTCTATCAACTTCCCATACACATCTACTTACGCTGGTATTTAGAAACCAGCCTAAATCAGAAGCTTTAATAATTTTTAAATAATGAATTGTTGTGTCCATTTAAGTTAAACACAAGGAACCACATCAGCTGAGCCTGAGTGCAGAAGGACACACAGGTTCCACGCAAGAAGAGCCATATATGCCCTGTCTCAATAGCATCTTATTCTCTAGTCCCTTGTGGTTTGTGAAGCCAGATAAGTAATCTTTGTCTTTTTCTCTCTTTTTGTAGTTAACTTTTGATACCTTAACATATTTCCATGAGTACCCCAGTTTCACCTTCCACTTTCTTTGTGTGTGTGTGGTACTAGGGATTGAACTCAGGGGCATTCTACCTCTGATCTACACCCCCAGCCCTTCTTTGTGTTCTTTATTTTGAAACAGGGTCTCACTAAGTTGGGGAGTGCCTCACTAAGTAGCTGAGGCTGGCCAGGAACCCTAATCATCAGGTTTCAACCTCCCAAATGCTGGGATTACAAGTGTGCGCCACCACACTCAGCTCCACCCTCCACTTTCTTCTTTTAAATAGGGTTCTGGTGGTGGGAGGAAACATTACTTGATGACTTTGTAGGGTGTATCTCAAACTAAACCTTGCACCTCAAGCTTCTCAAAGATGATAATGACAGATAATTTTATTGAAGCTATGCTGTGATCCTAAGTTGAATTCTTACCATTTCTCCATGTTTATGTATTATTCAGACAAATAGTGACCCTGAAATAGAAAAAGCTTCTTATCTCTTAAAACTTTTATTGAGCAGAGTTCAAAATGCACACAGTAAAGTGCTCTTCTCTGTGTATTTAATGTAGAGTGAAAAGCTGTTTGGTGCCCATTTTAGATTTGCTGGCAACAAAATAGACAAGGAAGCATGTACTAGGAGTCATGGAGATATATATGAAAAATTAAAAGTTTAAAATTAATTTGAACTTATAATGGAATGCGCCACGTGGAAATCCAAAAATCAATTTCCAAATGGAACAGCTTGAAACTTTTTTCTTGCCATCTGGTTTTGGACCTGGATCATTCAATTCCAGTTTTGCCCTTGTGACTACTCCAATTTTATATATACTATATGGAAATGATAATCTCCATGCTACCTAAGCCTAGCTTATTGTGGATTCCTTAAAATATAATTTTTTTCTACATTATCAATATTCTCCAAATAGCTTCTTAATGGTAGGCATATTTATCTTTATTTTAGACCAGATGTGATATTAGTATTTTACTTATTGAAGTAATGAATCATATTTGCATTTTAATTGGCTGGAAATAAAAAAAATAATAAAATGCACCTAACATTTTTAAATCTTTAATGAGCATAAAATATAGATTGATGAATTCAAATGAAGGGGGAAAATCCATACTTGGCTGTTTGAGTTGTAAAGTAAGAGAAAAAGTATTGCTTACTATATAGACATAAAATTAAGTAAGATTATGGATGGAATACATTTCATACAATGTTGGCACACATGCAGTGTTCAATAAATATCCACAATTAACTTTTAGGGTTTTTAAAAATTTTGTATATGTATGAGTATGTTAATAACCAAAAGATTTGATAAAACTATTTTTTTCTGAAAAAAAAAGTGTTTAAAGGCCACTGCTAGTTGTTTTACATATGCTATCCTGCTTTATTTGTTCTACTCCAAAATAGCACTGAGAATTCTGAGAGTTACAGAAGTCACAAAGACTAGCCTCAGATGATACAGCTAGTGACAGGCAGAGATGTGAGCAGAAATTCAGTGTTTCTGTTATTTCTTGATGACACCCTCAGATAAGCTTAGCAAATGTTATTTCATTTTTCAATGAACATCTGCAAGATATTGAAAATAAGACTTTTGTTGTCAAAATTATAAGAAGTTAAGTGCGTGTGTGTGTGTGTGTGTGTGTGTGTGTGTGTGTGTGTGTGTGTATTTTTTTCCAAGCCAGGCCTGGCAGCACACACCTGTAATCCTAGTACTTGGGTGGCTGAGATAAGAGTGTTGCAGATTTGAGGCTAGCCTCAGTAACTTAGCTAGACTCTATTTCACAATTAAAAAGGGATGGTAGGGAGTAGGTTGAGCTCAGGGGTAGAATGTCCTTAGATTCAATCCCTACGACCAAAACAAACAAAAATAATGTATATTCTCAGTGCACTTACTGATAATTTAGTTATCAATAGTCCATTAAGTTTTAATAGTAATTTTTATTAGTGCGTGGCATTTATACATCACAATGAGGTTCAGGATGATAGAAACATATATGCACATAGCACTTGTGTTCCTCTCCACTTGTGTTTCTCTCTGGAACTCACCTCACTCCCTACCTCTCCCGGTACATAATATTGAAATCGGTATTGATAACTTCATGTGTGAACATAGCATTATGAGAAGTATTTCCTTCATTAAGTCTCCTCTTTCATCTCCCTACCTAGAAAAGTGTATTAAAATTTCAAGTAAAACTAACTTCCAGTAGCTTCATCTTATTACCAGTTAAATTTTTTCCTTAGGGAAGGAAAACATACTATCACAAAGCATTTGACTAGTATACCCATCCACTAGACTAGGATTCTTCAAACAGATGAATAAAATCATACTTTTATATATATACATAAGGCATTTAAAATTGTAACAGTAACTCCTAAAGATCATCCAATAATTTAATTAGGATATGAAGAACTCTTTTTAGAACGCACATATTTGAGGCTCGATGCTACATGTTTTTAATTCTATGAAACTTTTGTAAAAATATATTTCATAACAGATAACTTTTATAACTGATAAATGAAATAAACCATATAATACACACATACCCATAGTTAAATACAGAAATTATAAAAATGGCATATTTATACACAAGATATGTTTATAATCCATTTTAATAAAATATGTGGAATTTATTCTATATATGTGTGTAAAAATCAGTTTTTATGTATAAAAACATATGTATACACACTGTTTGTGTTTTGGTTTTTTGGTGGTATACAGCATAGAATGCAGGAGCGTTCTACTCCTAAGCTACCCTCTCAGCCCTATGTTTTATTTTTTGTTATGAAACAAGATCTCACAAAGTTGCTGAAACCTTTTTTATGGTAGTAACAAAGTTCTTAAAAATGATGCAAATTACTTTGAACTTTCAAAAAACAACTGATCTTCACAACATACTTCATATAAGGCAAGTACATATTTTTCAATAAAGATGACATATTCAGCGACAATAACATCATAGATTAAATCCTTCACACACAGAGAAGACTACCGACATCACAATTTGTACCTTTGTTTTAGCACAGAATTCTTTGTGATTGCTTTTGTTTTTAAGGCATAAAAAATTAAACTTGCAAAGGTAGGGAGGCAGAAGGACTATGACATGATGGGTATGACAACTTTGTGACTCAAGTAACTGTCACTATATATCATTTTCTAAATATTGCAGTTATTATAAGACCTGATTTACCAATTCCTTCAATGGTCTCTCATTTTTCATGCTATAAATTCCAGTTTGCTCTGTCTGATTCTCAAAGTTATTTGTTACTGACAGGTGCTATTTTCCACTAATTCTTTTTTAATTCTGCTTATTAAAAAATAAGGTGAGTTATTTGACTATACTCGAAATATAAGTACACTGGATTTCCTGAGATTGATATCTGGCTCAAAAATATAGATCTTTTGTTCTTAGTCAGTTTGTTACTCTCATATGACAAATGATGATGATACAAATAACAGTACACTTCATGTAGCATCAATGTAAGCATTAAGTCAGAGAATCCAAGAAATTATATATCACAGAGCCTAGAACAGAGTTGTTTTTTTAAGAAAAAGAAATAGAAAAATTTCCTAACTTAGCAACATATACATTTAGTATATGATTCTATGCCTCCCTGTGCTCACTTGCAGTTATAATAGTTGACATAGCTTTCCTTTAATATTTATCTAACAAAAGCCTAAAGACTGAAGGTGTATAGTTTACAACTTGACTATTGTACAAGATCTTTTTTATCCCAAATGTATTTTTATAGTTATTTTCTCTGATCACTTAAATTGGAGGTTTCTCTTGGAAGCATCCAAAATTTATTTAATAAGTGAATGCATATCTTTTAGGGTTTCCTACTATATTATATAAGCACAGAATGTGGATATATTGCATAGCCTAAAACATTTTATTAATGGTATGGCATATTTTCTCAGTTTGTATAAATTGCCTGCATAATATCTTCAGAGACATCATATGGAAATAAACAATTAGTAAAGAGTTCCATCTAACAGTGCATCTAGTCTAATTCATTACACTGGCAGTCAGCAGCCTCAATCCCAAATCCTTGCATGTGACTCTGCATTGGACATGAAGTTCCATAACAAGAGTGGAGCATTTCCTTCGATAAATGAAAATTCATACTAGTTAATCAGGAGCAAGCCTCAGGCCTCTGTACATTCTGGAAGGCACTTTAGTTATGTTTCTGATTGCCCTAAAATAAATTCTTTATTAGCTGCCAACTATTACATTAGAGATTTCATGATATGCCCCTGTCTTCAGAACATAATCTTGGACTTTGCCCAACTTGATGCTCTTTCATGACAGAGCATTTGACATTGATGTAAAGGGATTCTAATGAACATATGTAGGGTCTATCCTAATAACCTATGTGTTGAACTTCTCATCTATTGACAGAAGGAATGAATTTCTATACTTTATCCTGGCAATATACTGAGAGCTATAAATTTGTAGTTAATGAACTCATTAGATCTTTTTATTTTCCTGAAGATACCAGTAAAATATTTTCTTTTTCTGAAAATATGGACTTATAGATTTAAGGTTTATATGAAATAGAGTTTAAAGTATAATCAATAAAGCACTATTGCCAAATATTTACAATGTTTTTGGAGCTATGTCTACATAATAGTGAAATAAAATATATCCCTGCTCCTCCACAAAAGAACTCTGTTACAAAATGAAATCTGAAACATACATAGTTGACTTAATTTGATAAGTGGTATATTTTTTAACAGCAAGTTGGATTAGATTTCAAACTGAATATACTAAGTATAAACCACATCTTTCCTAGACAGAAGTAAGTTGACATCTACTTTTCCCCTAATATCTGGTGTAGGTCCTTCCCCTCTCTAATCCTGAAGTATACACTGTCCTGAGACCATGTTACCAAACCCTCTAGACACCAGAATTCCTAAACTTAATACTTAAAATGTATGATTTAAGATGAATTGTAATAGCTATTCTGTAATAAAAGATAACTTGAGATATCACAAAACTATGAATTTCAATCATTTATCTATTTTGAAGTTCAGTATTCACATTTTTGGAGAAAAGCACAAACAGAAAAAAATAAATAAACAAAATAAATAAGGATATAAGTCACCAAGAAAATAATAAATGATATGAAGAACATATTGAATGTTGGAGTTTACCCAATTTTATCCTAAATTGTGATTTTTGGTATGGTATCAAGAAGAAGATAACAACAGAATCAAATTTGGATATTCATACTTTTTTTTCTGAATATGTACCAAGCACTTCAGCTTAGTTTAGTTTATACCATCATAATCACTTGCTTTAGTTGAAGATCTTAGCTAAAGGGAAAGAAATTTCCCTTCCCTAAGGAAGAAAATAAAAGAAGTCCTAAGAATCATAGAAGGTAGAAACTTGTACATACAGCAGCCTTACCTAAAGGTTTTTGATGGACTGAGCTTTGAAAATCTACTTAAGAAGTTGCTTTTAAGCACCTAAAATGGAATGCATAAAGAATTCCTTCCTTTGGTGAAGCTGCATGGCATTTTTAAGACTCGAGGTAAGGACTTTGGATCTTAAACTTGAATTTTTTATTATAAATATGGAATCATGATCTCTAGTTACATTTTTAAACTTCTACTCCTGGACGAGGTGATCCCAGGGCCTAGTGTGGCTTATTGGTTAAAAGACAGCTTTCAAAGAGAACATAGTCCTAAGGAATGCTCTGGTCCCTGGAAATGTAGTGGATTTTAGATGTGATGAGCTTATTTCCTTCCCTTTTGGAAATATTACCTCTTGTTTGGATGACCTTGGTTTCTTCATCAAAGTAAAATCCTTAACAGCTGAAAGATTCCAGTCTTAACTGATCAAGGTCACTATTTGATTCAAATAATCTTCAATTGACTTAAGCAAACAGATCTTAAAACTCTCATCACTTTTTGAATTTCTGTTTTGAAATTTTAATTCCTTTTCAAGTCACAAAGCCGGTAAAAATAACTATACTTTCCTCCCTATTTTCTCAATGCACAAATAACTTTGAAGGTTAAAGGTTTGAATTTGCAAACTAAGAAAATGAAACTACTCTCAGACAGAGGCCAAATGTCAGCCATGATCCACCCTGAAGCAAAAATTTTACGGCTAAGTTGTAAACCCTTTGAAAATGGAGCTTATAATAGAAGTGCTGACACTACCTTAACTGTGGATTCATGAACTCCAGCATTGATGAATCTAAGGTATTTTATTACTGTCAACTCCTCTCACATTTTAAAATTAAATAACATCTTCACCATCTTTACTTCCCTACTGATTTCTTAAACCAAGTTTTTACTTTGTTTTTATGTGAATTTTCATTTTGTTTTTTTATGTGGCTAGTAACTTCTGTCCCTAGAGAAGAGGGAGTTAGGGGTGGTGTAGACATATATACCTGACATTGTACATACATCTGACAAGGGTGACATGCATCCATATACTTTACAGATGGTACTTTGCACAGACATGCCCTGACTTTGGAAAGAATATAAAGTTCCTGAACCATTTTCTTTAAAATGGAGCAGTACTCTGCTTCCCAGGTCATACTGTCCAGCACTTTTTTTTTTTTTGCGGTACTGGGGATTGAACTCAGAGGCATTCTACCTCCGAGCTATACCCCCAGCCCTATTTTTTATTCTTTATTTTGAAACCAAGTCTCACTAAGTTGCGGAGTGCCTCACTAGGTAGCTGAGGCTGGCTGCGAACCCGGATCCTCCGGTCTCCTGTCCGGCACTTTTGATGAAAGTGTTTATTATGGTCACGTACAGAATGGCCCTTTGAAGAGCTCACAAGTTACTCTTTGGAGTTGATGTAATTGAGTCATGACTTGCAATCCCGGCAGTGGATGAATCCATTGTAATAGATTTAACTGAGTAGTGACTCAGACCGGTAGAGTATGGCTGAGAATGTGGGTACCTGGGGGTGTGGCCTTAGGGACTATATAAGGTTCATCTTCCCCCTGATCTCTCTTGCTTCTGGCCTCCATGATGTGAGGAGCACAGCAGCCAATGTACTCTCCCTTTCTCTGTTTGCTACCATCATGCCCTGAGATCTACAGTCCCCGGCCTCACCTGGACTGAACCCCAATATCTCCAAGGAAAACTGTGAGCTAATAAATCTTCCTTCCTGTAAGTTATGTGGTTATAGCTGCAAGAATGCTGAATGGGACAGTGCTTATTTTATTTGTAAGTAATCAAATAACAGCCTGGCGTGGTGGTGCACATTTGTAATCCCAGCATTTGGGAGGCTGAGACTGGAGGATCCGGGTTCGCGGCCAGCCTCAGCTACCTAGTGAGGCACTCCGCAACTTAGTGAGACTCGGTTTCAAAATAAAGAATAAAAAAACAAACAAACAGGGCTGGGGGTATAGCTCAGAGGTAGAATGCCCCTGAGTTCAATCCCCAGTACCGCAAAAAAAGAAAAAGAAAAAAAAAAGTAATCAAATAACTTTTTCTTTTTGTCTATTTTTCTAATATAAATGACACTACAAAACATTTTCCAATTTGTCTCCCATTTATCATCCAATAAAATGCATTTATGGAAATACTTCATGAATTCTCAGAATATTTTAATCATATGGCAGAGAACATACTTTAATAACAAATAGATAAAATAAAAATTTTAGGTTAGAAGTAAAACAGTGAATTTGGACAAAAACATCTACGGATTGAAAAGTACCTAGGAAATGGTTTCTACAAGTAAGATGAATCTATTATTCTCAAATGTGAATATTTTCTTATTAAAATCTTATATGAATGGAGTTTTCCTGAGCTTATTAATTGCTGCTTTTCAAATAACACTGGAAAACAGAAGTAAATTTTACAATTTATTTAGTATAGTTGTTAAGCATACTCCTTGATTAATGTATCTTAAAAATACTCTAATAATTACTTGAACATATAAGAGAAATATTCCTTTCAGACTTGGCTTTGGCATTTACTCCTCGGATATAGGAAAGATAAGGTATTAAATCTATCTATTGCATACAGATGGAGATTAAATTATTTACACAAATGAAAAACAGAAATGATGATTATACACAGTACTAAGAACACGCTACATTTTTCATGAATATTCATACAGTTTGGTTTCCAGATTCACAATCTCACATTATGAATTGCTTTTGAACAACAATGTCACTTTTTTCCTAAGTGAACTATTCTCTATATAAGTCTAACAGAATTTTACAAATTTCATAAATAGTATAAATGTATTCACGTTTTTACAACTAAAACTGAAATTGAAATGAGATAGTAAAATTCTTGTGACAACAATTATTTCCAATATTCAAAAGATAAGATATAGAACATAGATACAAGTAGGTAATGCATAATTAATACCTAAAGTAACTGAATATTTATTTTATTACTAGATTATTTTTCATATGCTATACTTTGTTCACTCATCAAATACGTACTGAACATCTTTTACTTATAAGACCCCATGTTACCAAAGATTGGTCAAAGATAAAAAGTGTCTTCAAATAACTTACAAAAGTGGTAAGCAAATAAGATATAGATATATATAACAATTAAGCTTTTCAAAAACCAACAAATATCTTTTAATCTAAAATACCATCATCCTTAAAAGATAGAATATTAATTGTAGGGTGTAGTTGAGGGACCACAGGGCCACAGTTAGTATAGTGGTAATGGGTGTTCCAGGAAAAATTTGAAGGAAAACATGATATAATTCTGTTTCTCCAAACCAGGAATCCTTATAAAATTTCAATGTTTGTAAAAGAATAGATCATCAATAAAATGTTCAAAACTTATTAGTGAAAATATCGATTTCTTTTTCAATAGCAAATTGTATGAGATAGTGGGTTGCACAGAATTCTTGTCAAACAAAGCACATTTCCCCAGCTCGTCTAACTAGAAAAGATATCAGAGGCAATAAAGTAGTAGACTTAGTAGGTAGTAAACACCATCAAAATTGTTAATTTTTTTTCACTTTTGTGTGTGTGTGTTTATGGTACTGGAGATTGAACAGAGGGGTATTCTGTCCCTGAGCTACACCCCTAAGCCTATTTTATTTTTTTTATTTTGAAGCAGGGTCTCAATAGGTTGCTGAGAGTCTTGCTATATTGCTAAGGTTGTCCTTGAACCTGTGATCCTTCTTTCTCAGTTTCCCAATTACTGATATTATAGGTGTGTACTACTATGCAAAGATAGACATGGACAACCAGGCACTGTAATTTCTTAAAGGAAGCAAGTAAGATGATTCTGTCTGAATCATCAACTGTTTTAATAACTTCACACTCCATTTCCATGCCTTAGATTCCATTTCTTATGCCTTAGGTCAGAACCCAACAGACTCAGATATGTAAGGTCAAGGTCAAGTGTCCCTGAAGCTTAACAACACTCAGTGCTGGGTTCTCCCCTTAATTTGATCAGTAGGTTCTCTGATTGAGTGGTGTTCATATTGGACTAGGCAGTCAAATACTGCTTATCATCTTTAGTGTCAGTCTTACCCATTTACACATTATAGATGTATTTTTCTGTTTGTACATTTGCACCTGATTTGTAACTCCCACTTGCACCTTTAATATCACCTGCAATTATAAAAACTTAGCTTAAATTCTAATGTCCAGTAGCATAAATACTATATGTGGACTATCTACAAGGTCCACTTCTCTGTAGTTATGCTTATTGGAATTAAGCAATTTGTATCTTCTAGTCTTTCTTTTCAGTGAGGGTAATTTAATGTAAAATAATTAGGTGCTTTAATTTTAATGAGGAAGATGTCAGCAATGTAGTTAGGATTTTCAGTTACTTTATCATGAATGTGAACTCCTATGATCACTTGTGAGATGCTCTGAACTAATCGGATAAGACACCCACCTTCCTTTAAGGAATTCATATTTTGTGATTACACAGAAAAGCATGTGCCTCAGGGAAAACTTGCTGGCCTACTAACCTATATTTGAGACTCATGCTCATTGATAAGCTTAAGAATGTCTTGGTAGCCAATGACAGTTAGCATTTTTTCCCCCAATGTTTTAATACGGCAGCTTCCAGTCTTCTGTTTTGTGCTGCCTGGCCACTTGTCTCCTGGATCACTCCTCACAGGCCACAGCTACACACTGGTCTATGATACTACCACTACTCTGCCCTACCCCAGTAGCCCCTTCTTTCAGAATGATGATTCCTGTTAATACAACAAAAATGGAAATTGTCAGCGTGGGCAGGTTGCCATATGGAAGCTGACAGCTGCTCAATCAGATGAAGACAAATGCACACAGGCAACATGAGGGCAAAAAAATATTTTTTTTTTTCAGATGAAAACTTTTTGTTTTTGTTATTGCTATTTCTCCAGGATTTTTAGAAATAGAGTATCTGTTTTTTAAATGTCCTATAAGCAGATAAGCTAGAATTAGCATTGATGTGAAGCAACTCCTCCCTCTCCCAATAGGAAAAAAGCAACCTGCTTTAACATTTTACATTTTAAACCTTGATCGGCTTTTCATTTTAACAGATTCATTCTTTCCCTACCCCATAAATACCACACCTCTGTTAGGTATCTTACAAAATAATAATGACCCCTACTTTCTGAAAAGGAAAATAATGTTGAAAATGTATCAAAATGTGCTTTCAAAGACTGCATAATGTGCCAATAGAAAAGTAACAGAATTTTACAACCCACTGAAAGATAACACACTGCCTTCAATAGCCAAGCTCATGAATAAATAAATATTTACAACATGCACATATGCATATCAAGGCAAGGATAAGTTGCAAGAACTCAGAATCTGTGGAACATATTTATGCAATGCATATACAGTGATAAACAGAGGCATGCAAAGGGACATAATTTTAAAGTACAGTCAACACATTTAAAGTTTTCCAGTTGCTTGTCTGACCTTTCCAGAATACACAAGACTCTTTAAACAAATGAAATGTACTATGATTGCCTATTTCTGAACTTGACTGAGTCATATCATCATCATACAGCAGAGCTAGCACATTTCTCGCTGAGCTAGTTAGAGTACGCTGCAAAAAGTTCTGATGTGCTCAAAGACGAAACATTTAAGACCTGATTTACAAACGAAATCCAGCACATCTGTATCCAAAGCTGTGTGGAATGAATAAATGCCTAGGGACACATACAAGCTTTTTGGAACAAACCTTCCTGACTAGGTTAACAACTTCTCTAAGATCTTACAGTTATTTAACCCTCTTACTAGGCATCTACAGCTCAAAATCTATGGCTAGAGTAGAAATTAAATGAGAAATTAAACTTTGACGTGCTGTAAGCACTGACTGTCTTTGAAAAATGAACATAAGAAATATAAGTTAACACTCCTGACATCCCCTGGAGTCGATAACACCATATATCTCTAGATCCCAAGCCACCAAAAAGCTGCCATGCAGGCTAACATAAATAACAGCTTGCAGTGTGCAAGAAAAAAAATCCATTGATAACATCAGTAATGTGGTGATATAATTTACAAGGCCCAAGATCATTTGCCTGGCACTTTTTCAGGTGGGTATGCACCAACCTTCTGAGCTAAGTGCCTGTTGGAACTTTTCCCTGGAAGGTATAGTAGGTAGGAGATTTGTAATGTCTTTAATACAACAAAAGGAGAAACAGGAAGATCAAACCAAAGGGACTTGAGTATTTAGAAAATCCTGCTGAGATACTGTGATAAATTATTAAAACTTCTTGTTAATGTTCATGCTTCTCTTTAACCTCAGATCATAACACTGACAGTAAAGCAAAGGTGTGGAGACCCAAAAATCATTTCTGCAGCTAGGATAAAAAGCATTAGGTAAAAAGAATGCTTTTTCAAAGCAAAATCCTCAGATAGCTTCCATCAAGACTTTTTCCTGAAACATAAAAACACTGCCCAGCAAGTCTCTCATGGGGTATTTCTGCAGCATCATTTTGACTTGCTGCTTTCACAGAACACAAACCTTGATAACTTGTGTTTAGTATGAACAGATAACATTCAGTGGAATCAGAAGCAACTGAACTATACAAAAAGGTAGGGTCAAAGTCTCAAAATTTCCCTCCCTGTCAATTTTTTTGACAGCAGAAGAAAATGGATCATGGTGCTCCAAAGTACCAAAATGTTTTTTTATCTCATTCAGCAGACACTTATTTCAATAAAGATAATGTAATTTATCTTTATTAACACAACAACACTGATAGAGTCAGCCAAAAAATGAGTACTGGTAGTACTATGTTTTCTAACATCCCTCTGATCATTTCACAAAATCTGCCAACAATCCAGGTATTAAACACATTGAGAGTCTCTATCTTTTTATAAAAAAAATGCAGCTTCCTAATATAATATACATATCCTTGCACTAGAACAGCATGCATCTGGCTTTCAAGTCTCCTTGCTGGAAATAATCATTATGATATTTTGAAAGCCCAGAAAACCAAAAATTGCAAACATATATTTATATCAGTAAGAGAGAGAGAGAGAGAGAGAGAGAGAAACTCTTTTTCCTAGCCACCTACAACACAGATCCCCTTTCCTGAAATAAAAACCTGATTTCCAAAAGAAACAGCTCCTCTACCCTGAGCTGCCTCCTAGTTACCATTAACCAGCTCTGCTAACTTCTTTTTGATCTGTAAGAGAAAACTTTCATCACTTACCCCCCTTCCAAGGTTTTCCTTTCCAGGGGGTCCGGGTCAGCTTGCTCAGAGTTGGACCAGAGAAGAAGAGCATCAAAACGAAGAGAAGTTCAAGCCTAGTAATTTTCCCCACTTTCTCTGATGATAACATTTCCACAAGTGAATTTCACAAAATTTCTCACATCCTCTTCCCTCCCGGTTATGAAAATAGCATTAATCATTGAAAACCCTGAGGTAGGTGTTGTTTTCCCATCTTCAACAGCTCAAGGAGCAGCTCCCTGTTGTAGCCCTGAGACAAGCTACATTTCTCACGGCTCCTGCTCCTGCTCCTGCTCCTCAGCACGCAGTCAGCACTGCTTCTGCTCCTGGAGCTAGGAAATAATTTCTGCTCTCCACTTTGCTTTCAGTGAGACTATTCCTCAGCGTTCTGGGTTGAGCTTGATTGAAAATGATAAAAAAAACAGTAATGTCTGTGTCCAGCCGAAAAGAGAAAGATGTCAGGATTGTGTGAAAAAGATGAGAAGCAGTTGTACTGACAGCTTTCAGGCTGCCTGTGTGATCCTAATAGCCGTGCAACCAACCAAATTGCTCTTTTAAGAGTAATAAGGCTTCAGCAAAAGCCGGTATCACAGCCACTTGGGTGGCTAGTGCAGGGCTTGAAAATCACCCAGGCACTGCCACAGATAACGACTGCTTCCGTCCAGCTTCAGAATAGGAAGGGATGAGCAAAATATAGTATGCACAGAGGGTAGTTAATCTATTGTGTGCAGACGGGAATTCCTGCCATGTACTCCGGACAGACTCAGAACTTGTAATGTATTTTATTTTTCCTTCACTTCGCCTCGTGACATTAAAGTAGGATTGCGTCTGCACTAATTATTCATAAATGGATCTGAAATATTTATTAGATGAACAACAATAAATATATAATTTTCTCCCCCACAATGAAACAAGAAGGGCAAGTTCTCAATAGTTGTAGCTCTCTCTTGTATTAAAGTCAGTTTATTGTGGCATTCTTACCCCCTCCCCCATGAGCCCAACATGAATGTTATCAGCAAACTTTTGGGAATACCAGACAGACTTTGTCAAAGCTGTGTTAATCAAGCAATCAGGGAAGCACATATTTTTATTTGTATGTGCACATCACCATGAAAATACAAAAAACTCTCTAGATCTCTGTCTTTTGCAACTATATTTATGAAAACATTAATGGTCACAAGGTGTGATTATAATTAGCAAGCAAGCATCTGACTCTGCCTCTGTATAGAGAGGAGATGGGCAAAATCATTTTGAATAAAAGTGAGTTAAATTCTATTATCTAAAGTGAATTATCATTATCAGAATATTCTGGCCAATATTTTAAGGCTGCCTACTTCTCAGTATTTTCCATATGGTAAATTATTTCCTTAATCAGTGAGCTATAATGCATGAATTATGCATTTATGTTCTTTTAAGTAATCGATTCCAGTATTATGATAACCACCAATTTTATGATGTTGCCACTTTCAAAACGGGATAAATTGCCCTTTGCAAACTATTTTCTTGGAAAAGATACTATTAAAAGGGTAACATATTGTTATAATAAGCCATATATTAAGTTTGAAAATACAGTTACTAAAGTTTGCTCTTCTCTAAAATAAGCAGTATTTGGGGAAGATATTAATGAGATATAAAAAAATTATCAGACTATGCCTTTAGAAACAATAATCACCTTATATTTTACTTTTAATTTGAAAACTTCTGATGGAGGTAAGATTATACCCATTTTGCAAATAGTAAATTAAAAATTTTGTCTCTGTACATAATTTAAAAAGTAAGTTTGAATTTATTGTAAAGTTTTATTTTCTCTTTCCCAGTCACTTCTCCTCTTGTTTACCTGATAACTTTCACCTGAATGTATGTAAACAGAGATTAGTACAATGACTTGATCAATGCTTTCTCTATTGTCTCCTGAAGAAGAGTCTAGAATCAGCCTATTTATTGTCCACTAGGGCCATTACTTTGAAAGAAAGAAGACACACTTTCATAATTGTGATTTTTTATTTTAATGACTCCTTACCTTGACTAGAAAACATTTCAAGTAGGCTTAAATTTAATTAAATGGTATTGGTAGGGATGTTGAAGGGCCCAGACAGAACAAGGTTGATAGGCAAAGCATTCTTCCCTGAATATAGGATACAGTAGGCAGAGTTGGCTCTAAAGAAAGTTTGTTTGATTTTTAAGGGTTGCCTCCTTCCCAGTGACCCATGGAAAGCACTAGGCCAGAAATCTCTCTGGTGAGTAAATTAAAATGGAATTAGAAGAGCCAAACCACTGTTGCTCATGGACACAAGGCCATTCTCTTCCAGAACTCATCTAGCTGAGCCTCAAAATTCTGTTCAAGCTTTCAACATACTAGAAAAGAGGACTGAGGACTGAGGACCTCCTCCTGTAGAAATACTGTGTGGAGAGAAAATTTCTATGAGACATATCCACGTAAGTGTGAGTGTATAAATGCCTTCCCACCTAAATTGATATTAATAAAATTTAGCTAGCTTATTATAAGTCTATAACTTTTCAAGTATTATCTCACTTAACCCTTATAATCCAGTGAGATTGGAATAACCTCCATCTAGTACATGATAAACTGAGGCCCAAAGATCCTACGTCACTTATCCAAGGACATAGAGCCAAAAAAAATAACTTAGATAGTTCAGTTCTGAGCCTTTGCCAATTACTATGTTATAACCTCTACTAAACTATTTTCTCTGTGCTCAATTACTCTGAGGTATCTTGCATGTCAGTAACATCTTTATATAAAAAATAGAAAACGTACTAATGATAGAAAACTCAATATGTGCCAGGTTTTGTTTAAGTACTTTGGATATTTTAGTTATTTCATCTTCACAACAATTTTGTTAGATGACTGTTATTATCTTGCTTTACAGACTGTTTCTTTCCAAAGTCTTATAGTAAACACTTGTTAGAGCCAGGATTGGAACCATATATGGTCTCAGCTTTTTATTATTATGTTTCAATTTTCTAGAGTCTGGTGCATAGGTCTGAAGAGAACAGATAAGACTAAAGGAGTGAGATGTGGGGTAATTGTGATTTGGAATCTCCCATTGGTTGTTGGCAGTAGGAGGGAGGTCTATGTATGATAACGTATTGGAGAAGATCCCACTGAGAGGTAATCAGGATAAGCTTCCTCACCACCTGCTTGTTCTCAGAGGAAATACAGGTCTCCAGCAAGACTTGGCTTTCAGAGAATTACAACACAATATAATAAAGGTTTTAATGCAGGATATAAAGAATTGTTAGGAAGACTGCAGAGACGGAGAACTATAAAAGAGGTTCATATTAAAGTGCAGTGAAAGAGAGGAGCAAAAGTTGGTTTAGCTGGGGTATTCAGGGCAGAGAGGGTGGCCTTTCAACTAAGAATCAAAGGCTGAGTGTTTATTTTAAGACTAGCTTGAGTCAGGCAAAAGGCAGAGGATAATCCAGACAGAGGGAATAACATAATCAGGGTCACAGAGATGGAAAGAAGCCTGGCTCCTTCCAAGAAGTCTCTGGAAGGCTGTGTGACTGGAGTATTGAATATATGGATGGGTGGCAGGAAATGAGGAAGAAATGAGGTGAGGGCTACATGGAAACTTTAAACTGTATCAATTGCTGAAGGTCTTAGACTTCACTCTTATGGTCAATAAAGGGAAACTACATGATCCAAAATTAGTTTTCAAAAAACCCCAAAACAAAAAGAAAAAACACGCTATAGTTTGGTGGGGAATTAAATTGGAAGAAGGAAAGACAATTTAGAAATTATATTCCAGATAGGATGGATGATTCAAAAACAACTTAAATAGAACAAATAGAGTTGAATTTGAAATAAATTTTAAGATTTAGTGAATGCTAGATATTTTAAGATTAATAAGATGAAGCCCCTGTCATCAGGATGCTTGCATCCTTAAGCACTAAGTGACCAAGTTGATAAACAGAGAAATGGGTGGCACATCGCTTTAGTATTTAATCTCTTGTCTTTTAAAGATGTCCTTATTAGTTTGATTTTGTCTGTTCTGTTAGCATGCCCTCCAATATTTGTACTATTAAACAAGGTTTAGGAATATCAACAATTATATTCATGTTTATTCTAATAATATTATTCATTCTATTTTAAGTAGACCCCTAAAATTTTACTATTTATGTACCAAAATGCCATGTGTCTTTCATGCATTTCCTTAATAAGGAAATCATTTTTAACAATGATAGAGTATGAGTTATGCTACTATGCTTTTAATTGTTGAAAATATAGTAGATAGAAAACCTTCTCTAATTAGTTAACAACCCAAAACATTACTAAACTTTTGAAAAATATTGTCAAATTCTGTATCAATTCACTGTTAATCTCATTAATTACATTCCCTTCATTAGATACTGTGGAAGACTGAGCCAATCCCTTTCCTGAAAGTTCTGTGAATGTGTCCTTAGGTAGCTATATGGTTTATACTTGAGGGAAATCTTACCCATCAAGGACATTTGACAATGTCTTAAGACTGTTTTTGCTTATTTCAATGGGGAGTGAGTGGACATGTGAGGGGATATCACTAATTTATAGTGGGATATTGGTTAGGAATGATGCTAAATATCCTAAAATACACAAGGATCTCCTTACAACAAAGCTTATCTGGCAAAAAAAAAAAAAAAAAAAAAAAAAAAAGCCAGTAGTCCTGAGGCTGAGAAAAACTGGGATATTTTCAGTTTGTCTGATAAGATGATGATTCTTCTAGCCATCATTTCACTTGCAGAGAGCCATAGCAAATGCTCTTTTTGATGGAAGCTCACTATATGGCAATGGACCACTTATTACCAATGCACATTCCAATGGCAGCTATGAAAAAATATGCTATTTAGATTCTTCTGCTTCAAAGGAAGCTTCCTATTTCACCTGCTAAAATTCACCCACAGAGAATCATTCATCTCCCTGTACACCTTACATCAGGCCAAAGAAGTGGTGGATTTACTTGGTTTGAGTGCTGGAAGGGACCTAGCGATGCATGCAACTATCATTAAAACCTTCCTTATCCAGAAAATTCTGACTGTCCTCAATTACTTTAAAATCGGAGAAAATCATCAAGAAAACTTAGCTGTGTGTCTCTCCAATTACCTTCCTTCTTATAAACTTGATAGTGATTGGTATCTAGTAAATATAGGCTGCATTATTGTTAATATATTTTTTCATATAATTCATCAGCAAATCATCATGATAAAACTATAGCTGAGATTTAATCAAGGATATGGTGGTAAATTTGCCATAGAATTAGGTTGGTAATTCTTGAAAGATCACAGACCAACTCATTAATAAATACAAACATATTTACATAGTTTTCATTAATTACTTTGTTATTACTCACTAACTCTTTAATATTAATCTTCACTATGCAAGCCAAAATACAAATCTGAATGTTTCAGTGCTATATTAAACACACTTTAATTCCTCAGCTTTATCATACTTTTCCTTATACAGATATAAGGAGATATTGATTACGTCCTTTCGACTTCAGTCTACTGCAAATGCAAATCATACCACAGGCTAAATAAAGGGGGGAAAAGCACCTTTGGTTCTTGTTAAGGTAACATGTAATATATATTAATATTATTTCCAATGTCAAATAGGTATGGTTCCACATGTACCAGGTCAAATGTGTAATCTATGAATAGTTTAGTTATACTGTGGATGAAAAATTCACTCTGATTAACTGAGATGTCTACTTAACCCATAAGAGAAATTAATTTGCTTTCACTGATACTGAGAAATATTTAGAAAGATTTTCATTCCTTTTTCCTTTGCCAGACATTTCTACAGAGTGAGCATCTCTGGATCCCTCTGATGATTTAAGATCCTGCAGCACCTGAATATCACTGGGCTACACATCAGTTCTTGTCCTATCGGCTTGCAGTTATAGGAGACATGAAGGTAGGGCAGAAACTGTGCACATCAGGGTGAGCTGCATTAGTGGAATTTCAAGTGAGCTCCTAATATTGCCTCACATTTTTATTACAGTTTCCTTTTCATTAAACAAATCAAGTGAAGGCTCAGGCTCATATATATTGCTTAAGGGTTCTAGTTTATTATGAATTTTACTTCATTATACACTGTTAAAAGCTTCAACTGAGAAGGACAGCTTAAACTATTTCTCCATATAAGTTTGAAGAGTGGTCCTAAATATCAGTGGGCCCATGAGAAACACTTGTGCACATTTTGTTTTGTTTTGTTTTGTTTTAGAATATGAGTATGTGTTTTTTGCATGTTTGTTTTGTTTTGTACTGGGAAGTGAACAGGGACATTCTATCTCCAGCTACACCACAGTCATTTTTATTTTTTTTATTGTTGAATAGGGTCTTACTACATTGCTGAGACTGACTCAAACCTGTGATCCTCTTGTCTCAAACTCACAAGTACTGGGATTACAAACATGTGCCAGCAAGTCCAGCTGACTGTGTTTTTTGATTTAAATAAAAAAGCACAGTCACAGCACATGAGTTTTGGAAAAAAACAAAACAAAACACCAAAAAACTAACTGTTTATGTATTGTATACATTCTGAAATGCATCCTACTCCAGTATGCGACTATTTTGGAAGAAACAATTTAAGCCTCTTGTTTTTGCGATGTAGTACCTGGTCCCTTATCTTTATATACTTATGACTAAAATAAAATTGGTTCAGGTTTAAAGTGTTTAAATGGATGCTTTTAACATATTTGGAAGATTTGTGTGGAAATTGAATTAATTTCAGGCCTCTATTAACACATATTTAACCTAAATTGCAAATGTTACATAACTTCTTTGTAAAAAAGGTAGAATATGGGTACTAGAAAAATGTCCCAGTGATTTTCTGAAGAATAAACCTTAGAATCTAGTCAAATATGCCTGAACCTATAAAAATATACTTTTTTTCATCTTAGATATTTTCTTGGGCTTATGTAAAGTTCATTTAAAGGACAGAGCTGGAAAGCTGACATGGTCTATTGGGTATGCTACATCAATTATACAAAATGTTTTATATCTATAGGTAATATTGATTGGATGTTTATTAAAGAAACCTGATTTAAAATTTGTATAATAGATGCATGATAACATGGGATAATCTTTCCCACAAATACATAAAGTCTTAATAGTTCTTTTACCCAAATAACACTCCTAGTGTTTCAGAGTCCCATGAGGATGTTTGTAGCGTATGCATTAATATATATATAGTTGAATCTTCTAGTAGTTCTCCCCTGAGTGATCTTAAAACCCTTGGGATACAATAATGTTAATTCCATTTTAAGTGAAATTATAAATCTTCCAAGCAAGTTTCTCTGTATGCTAAGTGTTAAAGATGACAGATACAATTGTTGCAAAGGGAGCTGCTTTTATTAAAAAAAAAACAGTTTTCAGATTATTCATAAGCTATAAACGAGTGTAAATTTTAAGCAAAAGTACCATTTAAGAAATGTAAAGTCTAACTGGGCATGGTGGTCCACACCTGTAATTCAGTACTTGGGAGGCTGAGACAGGACGATCATAGATTTAAGGCCTGTCTCAGCAATGTCATGAGACTCTCAGTAACCTAGTGAGACCCTAGAAATATATAAAAAAGGGCTGGGGATGTAGCTTGGAGGCAGAATGCCCCTGAGTTCCATTCTCTGGAACCCCTCACATACATAAAGAAAATATAATGAAAAGGAATGTAAAACTAAACATTTTTGCATTGTCTTTAATTACCTGCTATGACTAATTCTTATCATAAGTTAGAAACTACAGTAGAAATAGGTGTTGGTCTACCAGCAATATCTGTTGAACTATCTATCTACCTACCTATGTATCATCTATCTGTCATCTAAACAGCTATAGGTCTATCATACAATGTTCACTTTCTCTTTCCCCTCCCTTGCCCTCATACTTTCCTTATCCCTTTCTCTTTATATCTATAATAGCTGTGGCCCTACCAAAAAGTGATATATCCAAAAAAAAAAAAAAAACAATAGTATAAAAAGTAATTTATTCTGCCTTCATGGCCAAGTTTGGATATAGGCAGTGGAACTTTGCTCCATGAATTTTGAGAGATTTGGGCTCTATTTCGTCTCTCCATCAGAAATGGCTTTCGTATCCAAGGTAACTCAGGATTCAAGAGATTCCTTATAGTTTCAGCAGGAAGAGAACAAGTTCAAGAACAGAAAACAACAGAGATACAAGCCACTCTTTCTCAGAGCGGATTAGGAACACCTCCATGTGTCACTTTTGCTTACAATCCATTGGCCATAGTTTTGTTAAATGGCCCTAACTAGCTACAAGGGAAGTTGTGAAGTGAAATCTTTGTTTTGGCTAGCCATGTGTCCTGATGACCACCAGGGATTCCATTCATTTCAGATGAAAGGAGAGTAGGTTTTGGAGGAAAAACTAGTAAGCAGTCTCTGCCACCCAATGTCATGATAGATAGGTGATAGATCTTCAAAAACAACTTTAGTAACTTTTATCTGCTAACACAACAATTCTTACTGTTTTCAGGACTTGAAGTATCAGATGAATGAGATAAATGCATAATAATATTATCTTGCGTCAGGCTTCTAGAATCTCAGAGTCAAATCAGGCTAAAAAATCACTTAGTTGAGAAAGCACAATGGGTAACATTCCTGACCAGTGGGGAGCTAGCTTTTATTTAAATACATTATGTTTTTTTTTCCTAAAAATATCACACTTGCCCTAATCTGAAATGCTTTAACTATTATTTATTTCAAACCATTCATTTATTTCCTACTCTTTAAGATGATGCTAAACAAGTATTTTCATCAAGATAAATCTGCAAATACTAAGAAACAGCTGTTTTTCCCCTTTAGCTTCACCCCTGAAATCATCTTTGGGCCAAATAATCTACTTTCCTTCAACACAGGTTTCAGATTCATTATCATCTAACTAATCTCCTTCCTTTGGATTTCTGGAAACTATTAAGTTCATTAAAGTTAATCTTAATATCTGATTCAACAGTATTTATTCATTCCCCAAACACAAGGCTTTCTTCATGTCTTCTTTCCTCCTAATTCAAGTTGAACAAAACATAACAGAAAGGACCCTGCAGCCCTTCACAATATTCTCCCCTTTCTATACCCTCCTACCTGGTTCCCACTGTCATGTGACAAAAGCATGGCTCACAATTCCTCCTACATCTCAATGTCCTGTGTCTTCTAGCATTAAGTCTAATGATTCTGACAAGACAAGAGTCATCTGACTTCATTTGCTATTCTATTGGACGTCAATTTTACACGACTCTCAGAACTAGTCATTAGCCTCTGAAACTTTCAGGAAGAGGTAATTTCTTTGCTTTTATATTAAATCATTTAAACTATTTTAAAAACATTTTGAAAATAATATTCTAAATAATTATGCCTAATAGTACAATTTATACACACAAATTAATATACTAACATGTATATGTATATGTGAATATATGAATACTAATTCCTAAGTAGGAAAATTTGTTAATTAATCACCCTTAACAGCCAAATAGCTTCCCATTAGTTAAACTTTGGGTTAATTAATTCACCAGATGATGAGTGATATAAGTCTTAGCGCTTTCTTCCTAACTACTTACTATTCCATCCAGAAGACACACTCAATATATCTTTCAAAGTGCAGCCTAGCTTCTATGGAGGGTGAATATTAGCACTAGATCTGATAACCATTTTCATGGAAGAAAAAAAAGAATGTAATTTTTCTTTGACACAGATTTATTTAAATATTTAAAGTTCACAGGAATAGAGGGCACCACTTAGGATAAAAAAATAAAAAAAGAATGATTGAAGGAACACCCACAGCTCACCACTGAGGCTGAAATGGACTTCTTGTAAATAATGGTAACCAAACATTCTAGGGAGAAAAGTCCTTATCACTGCAAGCCTGACATTATAATTGGATCCATCTGACCAAGTGAGTCACTAACATGTTTCTTTTAGGTCATTTTCAGAATGGAAATATTGTGACCTTGTGTCAGTAACTCCTTTTGTACCTTTGGGTGAGTGTCACTTAGCAACTCCCAGCTGCTTAAGGTACATGTGGTGAAGACAGATATGGAGACTTCACTTGTGAATGCCCAGATCTAGCTGACACTAGACTTGCATATCCAACTGCTTCATCAACATCTGCACTCAGTTATGATGGTGGTGAGAATTTTAAGATACTTCTAAGATCTCTACCCTTTCATCCTTTGAACTTGCAATGCTAGTCCAGTGATTTTGCTGTTTCATATTGCAAAAGGAACATTATCTGAATGAAACTATTCTGACCACATCAGATCTTGAAAAGCAGAGATTTCTCAGACTGGGGCCAAAAAAGGAAGTCAGAAATATTGAAGCAAAGGGAATATTTGATGGGTTTTACTGTCTTTGAAGATGGAAAGAGCATGGAAAATGGCCAGAAGGTGACCATTTTGTTATTAGCCAGGAAGAAAAAGGAGATTTAATATAATAGAAAAAAAAATTGCAAGCAAGCTGAATGACTCTGGAAATGGATTATTTCCCATAGTCAATAGATAAGAGCCCAGGTTCAATGAGGCCTTGAGTTTTGGCATTGTGAAACCCTCAGCTGAGAAACCAGCCAACCTTGTGTGGACTTCTCACTTGGAAAACCATAAACTAGTAACAGTATTATTTTAAGCTACCAAGGCTGTAGCAATTGTTTTGTTATGCACCTATATACAACTTGTATATCTAACAGTAATTTCCAACTCAGCTCAAATAAGCTACTAAGGTTGGAGCAATTTTTTTGTTATGCACCAATATGCAACTCATATATCTAACAGTAATTACCAACTCAGCTCAAATATGAACTTCTGATTTTTCTTCTAGCCTCATTTCTGCAGTCATTTCCTTTTATTTACGGACTATTTAATTTTGCCACTTGATCAATACAAAACTAAATAAACAACAAAATCCCTGTAAGTCATTCTCATATCTATTGTCTCAAATCTATAGATAAGATCCATCTAAAAACCCTGTTGACATTAATTCTATATAACATATGCAATTCAACCAATCTCCTCCCCTTCTACAGCTCCTATCCCATGCTGCAACACTAAAATCCCTCACATGTGATTGTGAGCATCAACTAACAGATCTCCCTACCCTTCTACACATTTTGTCAACACAATAAGTGGAATAATGTATTATAAGTTAAGATATACCACATTTTTTCTCAATATTCTGCATCATCTTCATATTTAATTCAATAAAGGTCTCTAGACAATGATCTGGCATTTTTCTTGTGATCTGTCCTTACCCCTTCCAATTTGACCTTACCTTCTCCTATTCCACCCTTCACCCCCTCTATCCTAGCCTTACTGGATTCCTTAACATTCAAATAATTGGATGTTTTTGTCTTAGAGTGTTAGTTCTAATGGTCACTTTAACTCTAACTTCAGTTTCATCAAATCTTTTTTGTTAGTTTGTTTTCAGTCTTTGCTCAGATTTTATTCCCCAATGAAGCCTACTTGGGCCATTCAATTCCCCTGCTCACTCCCCAGCCTCATTTATGACATTCCAGATTCACCTTATACTGCTCTTATTTCTTCAGATATTTTCTGTCATTTATTAACTTTTTAACATTGTATCTTCCTTGTGTTTTGTAATCATTTCCTATCTCTCCTCAAATAGAAAGAAAGTTCCTTGAGGACAGAGACTTTCATTAGTTTTGTTCAAAGGTATACATACCTAAAAAATAACTATATAATTACTTGGTATGTACAAAGAACTTAGTAAGTAGTGTTGAAATAATGAAGGAAGTGCAGACACGCAGTGACACCAATTAAGGAACACCACCTACATACCTGAGGTTCTACACTGCCCCTGTCAGAGGCCTGAGCACAGGGACACTGCATAATAATAGAGAAACTAATGTCATCTCTCATCATTAACCATAAACCTTACTATAAACAACAGCAAACTATGATACAATATCTGTCTTTGGGAATTGGCATGATAGCTATAGAATATGGAATCATACTGGCTTTACTATTTAGGATCCAGTTGTGAGACTTGATTATATTATTTCATCTTTTTAAAAATGGATATAACTCTGTGTGTGTGTGTGTGTGTGAGAGAGAGAGAGAGAGAGAGAGAGAGAGAGAGAGAGAGAGAGAGAGAGAGAGAGAGAGAGAGGAGAGACATGAAGTTATTTTGATGATTCAATGGAATAACAGATTAAAAGTGTCCAGCAGGTAATACTAGCATACCCTCTTTCTGCACATATTTTGACTTTAGCTAGTTGAGCATGCACAAGAAGGAGTTGAATGGTTGAGTTTATTTTAGTGATATCCTTGGAGATGGGTCATCCTTGCTATATAGTTGGAGAATATTCTAAAATAATTTCCCTCATCCTGATTTCATATTAGGGCTGAGAATGAGGTTCTAGAAAAATAGTTCAAATACCTTACCCCTAGCACTATTCTTTTAATTTGAAACCTCAAGGTTCCTGGTAAATACTGGATCCAACCCTATACTATCTACCTCTCTTTGATCACCACTGACTTCTCTTCCTCTCCGATTTTCTGCCTTTTTTCCTTCCTCCACACTTTTCCTCTCTAATGCATCTCATCTTTCTAACTTTTATGGAACCTGGAATAGATCTTTGCATAGAGAATTATTTACTACATTTTGTAGTCAATTGACTATTAAAAATGACCCAAGCTTATAATTCCTCTGTGATGGTATGCCCCAGAAGTCTGCATTATTTTGGAAATCTTATTCCACATTTCAGGGTTGAGACTAGAGACTATTCTTCTATGGAGCTTTAACTCTATTCTCTCATGCCATTCATCGAGGGTCATCAATTAGGTATATCCTAAATAACATCTCAACATCTTCTCTGTATGAATACAGTCACACAATCCATGTGATCATCTCTTCCACTTGACTTGGCTTTTCTTTATGACTATTATCCTTTTATAAAATATGTGCTACAGGATTCAAAGAAAACTAGAGCACTAAATTGAAATACAACTTCTGTATTAAACAAATGAAGTCATATTTGTTTATGTTTTTCTCAAAAAGATTCATTTGGGAATTAAATATATTTTAATGTTTGTTTCAAGGGAGTTATTTTTTAAAGGGAAAAATAAGCTTTCTTCTTCCTAAAGTACTTTGATCTCTTTCTCTCTATCTCTTTTTTTCCTAGATACAGTTTGGAAACCTAAAGCTATAAACATGATTTTTTTCCCCTTGGAAAAATGATAATTAGCCACCATTTTAAAAAGAGATTTTTAAAGGAGATACTTAAGCCTAAGTATGCAATAAATGATGTACCCTGAAATGTGGGTAATTCTAGTCATGGGAATGCTCCTGAAGCATAATTATACAATGAGGAATTTCTACCTAACAATTAACATTTGGATTGTTTAGTAATGTCTCCTTCCTGATTTCCAGAAGCAGGCAGGGAGAGGGGTCTCCTAGTACAGCAAGAGTGGCAATGGCAGGGACTTCCAAAAGAGGAATTATGGTGGACTAACTCTCCAAGTACTTGCACTGTACCTTCAATGATGAACTACAGTTTCGGAGAGAAAAAGTGAATGGAACTGAACAAGTACATACTTGTTTGTGATCATTTTAAAAAGATAATTTTAATTATTTTAAAGTAGCACATATGTTTCCCCAGGTTTAATTTTAATGTTTATGACTGGAAAGCATGGATTCTTTCAGGTAAGCCCAGCCCATCCATCATCCCACATGCCTTGAATGTGAGACAATTTCCTCTCTGAACTGACTGGAAGGTGAGAGAAGATACACCACTGAATGAGCTATTCGCATGCCTCAGATTCCACTGCTGAGACCTATTTTTCAAATATATCTTTATGAAACAGGTATGATATAAACAAAAATAACGTAGACAATTATGTTTTTAGGTAATTTAGCTAACTAATAAATTATTGACGTAACCTTAATATTTAAAGATGTTTTTTTAACCTCCTCTGTTTTCCTACCATTCCTACTCTACCAAGCTATTCACCCACTAGTTTTAAGGCTGATTCTACAAAGTGACTTCCAAAAATGTATCCAAATGTTTGGGAAATTACACACTGGCACCGCATGTAATTCCTCAAAGGATGACTATATTACAACATATATAGGTCACACAACGATTGCCACATAGGGAATACTTGTGCAATCCTGACTCTATTCCAATAATACAATTTAAACCCCAAGGTAGGATACAAAGGAAAACAGTGGAATAAGCAATTTAAGTAAATAACACTAGAGTTTAAGTTAGTGTGCCTAAGTCATGTTGTTGTTAGAGTTCAGGGATTGAAGTCAATGAATTCTTCATTTGAGATTTTATGAACTGCCTATGCTTCTTTAATTGATCTAGCAAACATAAATTTGATCTTATTGATAGATTATCCCTCTATGTTTTAAATGAGAATGTAACATTTGGATCAGTGGCCTATCTAAAACAACTTCTGATACTTAGCAGCAGGGGATTTGGGACATGTTACATGCCAATGAGCAATAGGCATTAGGAGTATCATCACTCATTTGGAGAATATTTCAAAAGCCATTCTTTTTTTTTTTTGATTCTTCATCACTTTATCTTTTTATAATACTTGGTGCATTGTAATCATACATCTTTGTTAGATACAAGCTGATAAAGGCATATATGCACACATTACTCATTTAACCCCTTCCCCAATTCCCACCCCACTCCCTTGCCCTCCCTCCTTCTCAAGTTCAGTTTAGTGATTGACTTTGATATAATTGTGAAAGCACATCATGTGCACTAGTGTGTCCCCCTGCCCCATCAATCCCCTTCAGTTAAGTCTACTTCTTTGCTTATCAAGGGTCTCTTCTTTTTCATCTGGAATCCCTCTTATGCCCCATCTTCTCCCTAGCATCCACATATTAGGGAGAACATATGCTTTTTTACTTTTTGTGACTGACTAATATCACTTAACATAATGTTTTCCAGTTGCATCCATTTCCCTGCAAATAACATGATTTTGTTCTTCTTTATGGTTGTGTAAAATTCCATTGTGTACATATCCCATAGTCTTGTAATCAATCCATTCATCTGTTGATGGACATCTTGGCTGTTTCCATAGTTGGGCAATTGTGAATTGTGCAGCTATAAACATAGATACATATGTGTCAGACTGATAGTTTGGTTTCCATTCTTTTGGGTAGATACTGAGAAGTGGTATTGCTGGATCATATGGTAGGTTCATTCCCATTCATCTGAGGATCCTCTATACTGTTTTCCAAAGTGGTTGCACTAGTTTGCAATACCACCAACAATGTATTAGGGTTCCCACTTCTCCACACCCTCTCCAGCATTTGTTGTTTTTCATGGTTTTTATGATTGCCATTCTGATTGGAGTTAGGTGAAATTTCAAGGTAGTTTTGATTTGCATCTCTCTGATTGCTAATGATGTAGAACATTTTCTAATACATCATTGTCCATTTGTATTTCTTCTTTTGTGAAGTGTCTATTTAGATACTTTGTCCATTTTTTGATTGCGTTATTTGTTTTCTCAGCTGTGATTTTCTTTTTTTTTTTTTTTTGCGGTACTGGGGATTGAACCCAGGGGCATTCTACCTCTGAGCTACACCCCCAGCCCTATATTTTTTTTTTTTTTTTTTTTTTGCGGTACTGGGGATTGAACTCAGGGGCATTCTACCTCCGAGCTACACCCCCAACCCCATTTTTTATTCTTTATTTTGAAACAGAGTTTCACTAAGTTGCGGAGTGCCTCACTAGGTAGCTGAGGCTGGCTGTGAACCCAGATCCTCTGGTCTCAGCCTCCCAAATGCTGGGATTACAAGCATGCGCCACCATGCCCGGCTCCCAGCCCTATTTTTTATTCTTTATTTTGAAACCAGGTCTCACTAACTTGCGGAGTGCCTCACTAGGTAGCTGAGGCTGGCAGAGAACCTGGATCTTCCAGTCTTTGCCTCCCAAATGCTGGGATTACAACCATGTGCCACCACGCCTGGTGTAGCTGTGATTTTCTTGAGTTCTCTGTATATTCTAGATATTAGACCTCTATCAGATGAGTAGCTGGCAAAAATTTTCTCCCACTCTGTGGGCTCTCTGTTGAGGTTCTTGATAGTTTCCTTTGCTGCACAGAAGCTCCTCAGTTTAATGCAATCCCATGTACTGATCTTCCTTTGAGTTGCTTGTGCTTTTAGGATCTTGTTGAGAAAGTTTTTACCTGTGACTATGTGTGGAAGTATTGGTCCTATGCCCTCTTCAAGCAGCTACAAGTTCTCTGGCCTAACTTCCAGGTCTTTGATCCACCTTGAGTTGATTCTTGTGCAGAATGAGAAAGTGGGGTTTATTTCCATTTTGCTGCATATGGTTAATCAGTTTTGCCAACACCATTTGTGAGAATCAGAATAGAAGGAACATACCTCAACATCACAAAGGCAATATACAATAGGCCCACAGCCAACATCATATTAAATATAGAAAAACTACAAGAATTCCCACTAAAAACAGGAACAAGAGAAGGATGTCCATTTTCACCTCTTCTGTTCAATATAGTACTTGAGACTTTAGCTAGAGCAATAAGGCAAAAGAAGGAAATCAAAGGGTAAAAATAGGGAAAGAAGAACTGAAACTATCCCTTTTTGCAGGTGACATGATACTATTCTTAGAAGACCCAACAAACTCAACCTAAAAACTTATAGAACTGATCAACAAATTCAGCAAAGTGTCTGGATACAAAATCAGTTACAAAAAATCAGAAGCTTTTCTGTATGCCAACCATAAATTCACTGAAAAAGAAATCCAGAGAACAATTCCACTCACAATAGCACCCCGAAAAATAAAATACTTAGGGATAAACCTAACCAAAGAGGTAAAAGAGCTCTGTAAGGAAAACTATAAAAAGTTGGAAAAAGAAATTGATGAAGACCTTAGAAGATGGAAAGATCTTCCATGCTCTTGTATAGGCAGAATAAATATCATCAAAATGGCCATCCTCCCAAAAGTAATCTATAGATTCAATGCAATACCTATGAAATTACCAAGGTCACTCCTCACAGACATAGAAAAATCAGTCCTTAAATTCATTTGGAACAACAAAAAGCCCAGGATAGCCAAAGTAGTTTTTAGCAACAAGAACCATGCAGGAGGTATCACAATACATGACTTCAAACTCTACTACAAAGCCACAGTAATAGAAACAGCATGCTATTGACACAAAAACAGATACATAGACCAATGGAGCAGAATAGAAGACTCAGAAACAGACTCATGTGCTTACAGTCAATTGATTTTTGACAAAGGAGCCAAACATATACACTGGAAAAGCCATTCTTTTTCAAGGTGCTTTTTTTCACCTGTACGTTATTACTTACTAAAGCCTCAAATTCATAACTGGGAGGCAAATGATTTGGTCCAGATTCACTGATAACTGGATGTTAACTGTTAGGACAATGGCCAAATGAATCTTCAAAACGTATCTTTAAGTTGATGAGTCTTCATGGACTTGGACCTAAAGATAACCTTTTGTGAACTTGAGTGCAAATGTACTGTCATTCATAGTGTTTACATGAAAATGTCAGGAATCTTCACTTTTTTTACCTTGATATAGCATTGCATTTTCATGTTACAACATTGAAATACATCAATTTATTAAAAATACTTTAGTAAGAAAGAAAACTATGTAAATCTTACAAATATTTCATCTGCAACAAAAATGCCACTTCTGAAAAAAAAAATCTCAAAAAGTTCTCCCCTTGCAAATCCTGAAGACTATTAATGTGTTAATTCTATTCTTGGTCACTTAACAAGACTACTCCCAATGTTAATTTCCCTACAGCTCACAAAAGCAACACCTGCTAGCTAATGGTGCCCTACAGAACCGATCAGGATCAATCCAAAGAACAGCTTCCGCTTATCTCCCCCTTTCCTGTCTGAATGCAATATTCTCCTTCTCAAATCTTTTTGGATTCAGGCCTTATTCCTGCATAGCAACTTGAATTGTTGTCTTCATTCCCTCTCGCATAGAACACCTTTTCTGACTCACCTCCTGGCATATGGGCCTGCAGAGTTTCTGGTTCAATCTGGCCCCTTTGGCCTCTAGCATCATTTTTACTTAGCAAGGGAAAGGCTCCCTGCCTGTGCTTTGCAGTCATTTGAGGAATTAGATTCAGTTCCTTGATGACAATGTTTGAATTTTCTGAACATTTATGTTGCCCTTTACAAGGGCACCCTTTCTAATTCCCATAATAACACAGGCCAGCGGACAAGAAACCTGCTTGATGACTGAGACCTTTCAGGTCTCAGTGTGTTCTAGTTTGTATGTTACTTTTCTATTCCTGATTGCCTGCAGTTTGCCCTTCTATAGTTTCCTTTTCTCTCCTGAGAGAACATTAATATCCCAGTTTTTATTCCTCATATTTAAAAAAAAAACTTTTTGTAGTCTAATGAATCTTTTTAAGAATTTAGTGTCATAACACAACAGATACAAGAGCTTTCTTAAAAAATAATTCTTGTACTTTTTGACATTTGGCATTAAACTCAGCCAGATCCAAAAAGTCTATGGTAATATGTTTTCTCTCACATGTAGGAGCAAGAGAGACTAAAGAAATAAAAAATGGGACTCATGGAAGTATAAAGGAGACTAGTAGAGGAAATGGATAAGGAAGGAAGGGAAGCAAGGCCAGAAAGAGGAGACATTAGGAAATAAAATTGACCAAATTATATTATGTACACGTATGAATACATCCCAATGAATCCCATGCTTATGTATAATTATAATGTACCAATAAATGAAAATATATAAATAAATAAATCATAGTCAGCATGGTTATGTATAGCAAGATAGGCTAATTATGTCAGTACCATGACAGAAATTGAAATGAAAACATGATTTCAAGCTTGGTTTAAACATTATAAAATACACTTCGGTAACCATAAAAGCTACTTTAAAATAATTAAAATTATCTTTTTCTTTGTTCAGTTAAGTTTTTTCCAAATTCAGTGAAGGGATTTTTTTTTTATTTAGAAAATGTGATTGGTGGCGCACGCTTGTAATCCCAGCATTCGGGAGGCTGAGACCAGAGGATCCGGGTTCGCGGCCAGCCTCAGCTACCTAGTGAGGCACTGCAACTTAGTGAGACCTGGTTTCAAAATAAAGAATAAAAAAATAGGGCTGGGGGTGTAGCTCGGAGGTAGAATGCCCCTGAGTTCAATCCCCAGTACCGCAAAATAAATAAATAAATAAAAAAATAAAAAAATAGAAAATGTGATTGATTAGTCATTTCTTATACCTTGATCTTAAACTTTATACTTGGATTGCTCATCTGGATACAGTATGTTTTCTATATTATACATGGTCAATGACAACCCTCACACGTCATTCTTTTTTATATATAATTTTTCCTGGTACATTGTAATTGTATATGACACCTTTGTATACACATTGGCATTAAATAACCAATTTCCTTCCCCATTTTCCCCTTTCTCACCCCTCTTCCCTCTCCTAACCCCTTCTATTTCTCTACTAGTTTCTTTCCTAATTTTCATATGAACCAGTCATACTATTCCTAGGTATCTTTTAATTCCAAAAGAATTAAATTCAGAATACTATAGTAACAAATGTATACCCATGTTTATAGCAGCACAATTTATAATAGCTAAGTTATGGAACCAAAGCTAGGTGTCTGTCAACAGATGAATGGATAAAGGAAATATGATGCATACAAGCAATGTAGTTAAACTCAGCCATGAAGAAGAACAAAATTATGCCATTTGCAGGAAAATAGAACTGGAGAATATCATGCTAAGTGAGATCAGCCAGTTTCAGAAAATAAAGGAACACATGTTTTCTCTTATTTGTGAAAGACTGAAAAAAAGAAAAAAGGATCTTATAGATCCTTCTTAAATCACACAGAGAAAACAGAATCTACATCATTCAAGACCAAAAGCTGCATCTTTATATTTGTTTACTATCACATTTGACAAAATTCACAAGTTCATGGCAACCTCTTAATAAACATTTACTTGAACTGTTTCTTCAGCAGTGAAGAATAATGAAATGAAGATACTTCCCTGATGACTGAGTACAGGATTCAGGTAGTGGAGACAGCACCTCCCTGGTTGATTTGAATGGTACCAAGGATGTCACTGGCCTGCTAATATCACCTCCATTAGCCTGTCTTCTTCCCATTTTAATTATCATCTTAAACTGGGCTATTTTTTAGGAAGCTCAATTATAAAAGATGTATTCAGTGTTTTTGATGGTTCCAAATTTGAAATATAAGGAAGGAAGACAGAGAAATGTAGAAAGAATCTTATCTCCTGTGGTTTTGAAAGTTTTAAATAAATGAGTTTTTTTTCTTTTCTCTGTTCTTTTTTTTTTTTTTTTTTTAAGCAGGGAACGATTTTCAAATGCATTTCCCTACAGCAGTTACCTCTTGAGTAATTTTGTTGTGGCAGGGACTGTTGCTTTCTGTTGCTTTTTATATATTAACTCATTGCATCCTTAACAATTTAAGAGATAATAATGTTATTATTTTCTCCATTTTACATTTTAATACGGTACCTAGCCTATTAACAGTGGAATAGATTTTAACTCTTGCCAACACAGCTTTTGTCTTATTAATTACCAAGATAAGCCAAAAATACATGAAACATCTGTATAAAACAAATAAGCCAGGTATGATGGCATATACCTGTACTCCCAGTACTTGAAAGACTGAGACAGGAGGATTGCAGGTTTGAGGATAGCCTCAGCAATGTAGCAAGACTCTCAGTAACCTAGTGAGATCTGTTTCAAGATAAAAAGTAAAAAAGGCTGGGCTGGGGTATCTTAGAAGTAGAATGTCCCCAGGCTGTACCCTGAGTAACCTCCCCAGAGCCTCAAAGATTGTTCTTATACCACTATTCCAGTGCCCCCTAAAAGTTCTGAACTAGACCTGTATTAACCCTGTACAGTTTGTAGAGCACACCATTATATGTTTATAATCACTGGCTTGTCCTGTTTTGAGTATGGTCTCCTACACTCTGTCTCTCTAAGCAAAAATCTACTTTAACTATTATTTCTCTTATTAAAGGTTTTCCCCTCTTTTCTGATGGTTTTTTCCAAACTCTATTACAGCATACCCTGGATAGGAAGTGACATTAATTATGTCCATTATTTCACACACATCTTTATATATTCATTATTCCGTTGTAGGCTTATGGCTTTTATTGGCTGTGAGACATTTGAAGGGAGTATTTATATATTATTCACTTTTGTTTCTGCAGTGCTTACCACATGACCTACCATATAATAGCTACTTAATAAATCTTGAGGAGTTTTTGAGCCCTCATTAAAGAGTAATGGATGAGAATTGAGAGTGTGGGTAAAGATCACATTTTAAATCAGATTAGAATATGCACAAGCCCAGGGAAAACATGTTAGAAGTAGGTTTAATGAGGCAGGGAATAGAGAAGATTCAGCTTAAGATATGCAAACAAGAAAAGATGAAAGAAAGGGGAATTTGGGAAAAGAGTTATGCTCAATGTTTGATTAGATATGAATTTGTGAGAGTAAACAAGTTTACATTTCAACTTTAACTTTCTTATATAATTTTTGCAATTAATTTTTCTGCTAAATAAAGAGAATCTCTAATTTTCACACTATTTCTCTCAAAATTAAGTTGGAATAGAAGAAAAATTGTACTTGATGTAAATAACAAAATGGCCTGTACCTCTAGAATTGCATTTTCTTCCAACATCTGGGGTCATTAAAATAAAATTATTGCTTAAATATTTATAAAAACCAGTCTATTAGAATTTTGACTTTTGATTCAATCTTCTCTAACTCTTATGCTGGTGATCAAGAATTTTGATATATTCTACTTCTTATGAATACATAAAAACAGCATTTTCATTATTCTTAACTTTGAATGGTATCAGAGCCCACCACTCTAAGTAAATGTACTTACCTGAGTTAGAATTTGCCATTTGCAATAAAAACATTTTATACTGTAACTCAATGATTGAGTGAAGGTAAGGATAACTTCTAAAACCTTCCAATATATCCAGCAAGATATTTTTGAAGCCATATACAATGAAAACAATACAAAACATTCTTGTAAAGAAGGAAATTCCTCCTTGCCCCACAGCAGTTAAAATGATCTCTTGTTAGACTTTGTTGCTATTTTACAGATTTGCCTCTAGACTCCAATATTAGTTTTCCTAACACAATCATGTAGAAAGGATGATGGAATGGATAGCCTTGTAGTACAAAAATTATTTGCTAAAAGCCTTTGAAGGGAGCAACAGAAAAACAAAACGACCAGTTTCAACAATGATATTGGATTGTTTCGATGTGACTCAAAAGAGTTTAAGACCTGTAAAAGAAAAATTCACGTATACCCGTGCAACATACCTGTGACAGGTGTGAAGACATTCCAGTTAGAATATGGGAGAAACCTCAGTGTGCATGGTAAGTTGGAATCAGAGAAGAATTAAAGGAAGAAAAAGTTCAGGTTGCTTCAGATAAAATTAAATGTAGACGCTCCATGTAAAATTATCAAGAGTTTTCAGGAGTTTGTCCACAATATCTAATGATCAAATGATATTTTTGAGAAAACAATGAAAAGTGTATAAATTCAGACCATTCAGACAAGTGTTACTGCACAGAGAGAAGCTGTGAATCAATGACTTGAGAAGGTGGAAGTGAATGGATAATCCTCTCAGTTACTTTATAAAATGAATTGAGTGTATCTAGCAAATAAATACACACTGAAAGGAGACAAAGGAAGATACATAGATTACGTTAAAATGTAAAGTTTATCTCAGAATTTGTTTATAGCAGATGTATTCTCTGGATTGTTCTGCAGTACAAACAAATAGTCAGCAAGGAATATTGTTAACCTCAGAGAAAGACCAAAATCTCCTTTGGTAAAAGGTAAAAGAGGAAAATTTCTCAAAAGAAAAGAATATCTGAATCAAGAAATTTCACTAAAGATTGATTTTAAACTGGGCATGTTCGCACATGCCTGTAACCCCATTACTTGGGAGGCTGAGACAAGAGGAACACAGGTTTGAGATCAGCCTAAGAACTTAGTAGGATTCTCAGCAACCTAGCAAGTCCCTATTTCCAAACAGAAAAAAAGAAGAAACAAACAAAAAGGCTTGAGGGTATAGTTCAGAGGTAGAATGCCCCTGGGTTCAATCCTTATCACTCTGGGGAGTGGAAAGATTGGTTTTATTGCCAAGATAAAAAGATACCAAATAGTTATTCTATGTGTATATATAAATGTATCACCTTACTGCAAAAATAATTGACAGTGTCTGAATAAGATGCTCAAACATACCATTCATTTTTATTGTAAAAACTCAAAATGGTAAAGGAAAAATTACAGCCAGAATTTAAGTTTAATCTGCACAAAATTAATATATTTAAAATGATTGGGCTATTTATTTGGTTCTAAGCTTTTTAATCACCCATAAGTAAGGGGGGGCACATTAATTACAGGCTCTAGGATCCATGGAATAAAAGCTAAACAGCTGCTTAGAAAAACTGACTCTAAGATAATAACTGCTACCCTTCATAAGATTTGTACAAAGAAGATCTTATTGCTAAAAATAAAAATAAAACTTGTTCAACATCCTTACAGCCAGTAAGATAAATTTTTGTTGGGCTGCTTCTTCTTTTGAAATAACACTAAATACAGGCTGATGGCATTGTAGAAGTTTCCATTTAAGTGATGGAGAGACCAAGAACATATTTTAGCATTATGCATTTTAGCATTTCTTAAAGAATGCGTGAACTGCCTATCTTCAAGAACTGTGTCATAAATGCTTCTTCTCCCTATTAAATTTTAAATGGGAATCTGGTGACAAGAATTCAGAAATACACTCTTTTGGAAGCATCTCAAGTGTAGCTATTCTATGTTGCTAAATGTGTAAAGATACATATAAGTAAATGCACATGTTTTTAAGAATGAGCTTATTTAGGAAAGCTGATTACTTTTTATTGAAGTTGAGATGTCAAAATGCTGTCAGGGTTTAAGAGAAGACTAAAGAAAACAAGAATATCTTAAACTTTGGAGAAATGGAAAGGGATGTCTCATTATATCTGAGATTGTTAGGAAAAAATAATTGTTTCCTGTGACAAACCTTAAGGCAAGCAAAAAATGCTATTGATTCCTTAATGTAACTTTAACCAACTTACTAATAAAATAGACTAAATATGTCTAAATGAATCATTGTGATTCATTACTACCTCCTACAAAGAGTACAGTACTCCATAGTAGGGATTACATTTTTTTTTAATTTAAAGAATGTTTTTGACTTATAATAAAACAACTAGACTGAGATTTTATTTTTATAAACATATCTCAATCAGAAATCCTTCAGTAAAATACAAGCTATAAAAGTTAGACTTATGTCTTATTATCTTCTTGCCCTAAGGCTGACAGTAAAGGTAGGGCTATAAGCATAAGTATGTATGTTTTCTTCCTATGATTTTTGCAAAGTGCAACATTCACATAAGTTTGAGATGTGAGCTAATCTACAATGTGAATGCTTACTGGTATTGCTGGGGGTGATGAAAACTAAACATGGGATTTCAAACCAAGCAAGAATTATTACTTAAGGTAGGCTCACACTCTGGTATTTTAAAATACTTTTATTTGTGTAAGATAGTCTCACATAATAATCTAGTTTCATTCTGGTATTTTTAAGAGTGAATACTTCTCAGCTTCGTTTAAAAATTATTTTAAATAAAAGAGCTAGAATAAGATTTAGTCAGCACAGAGTTTTAAAATTCCAATAAGCCAGAATGCATGCCTAGTAATAACTGTAAAAAGCAAAGTACCTGCAAATTGATTACATTTATAATAATATGCATTTATATCAACTAGCTGATTAAAAAAAAAACAATTTCATAGAATAATTAGATTTAATATTTCATTGAATTCATCCAGGAGAGGTTTGACAAGGTTGATATGATTTTTAAGTGAATCAGCCAATTCAAGTGTGCCACTCTCAAACTATAAAAAACTTATTATTTCCCATTTCTGTCCTCATGATTGACATTTTGAATGTCAAATACACTTTTTATAAAGTAAAAATATAGGTTTACATTTACATATTATTATAAAACAAAAAACAGTTTAGTTGTACTCTTGGGACTAGACCCACTACCAAACAACAATTAGGAAGGTTATTATAGTTCTATGTAGGCAAATTATTTCTAATCAATATTCCATTATTACTTTGAAACACCAATGAAGAATTCATAATATTCTTTTTGTAATAAATTCAGTGCAAAATGATGATATAAAGATGTCAAAGCTACATCCATGAATGTTCAGTACATATTGTAACTTTAAAGGCTGGTCTTGAGGAGCTAACAGTCCATTCAATTAAATATTTATTGAGTGCTCTCCAGAGGCTTGGTCTTGAGTTAACTCCAGAGGGGAACAGACCAGAGAACATACAGTCTTTGAATCTTTGGATCAGCCTAAGAAACAATTCTTTGTGCTTGCAATCTCATACACACAGCAGGAACAATCTTTTTATACCTTTCTTATTGTATGTGAACAATGTTTGGTACTAAAATACAGTGACTCTCTAAAACATGGCAAAAAAAAGGAATTGTACTTTTGGAGATTAGAAATTTTTTACAGAGAATATTAGTCCCATCTCACATCCTGATAATAGGAGGAATATGCCCCAGTACCTAAGGAATTATTTTATTTCCAACAAAGGGAAGCAAGGTAAGCAAAGTCAGACCTAGGATGTTAGAACTCAGACCAATCTTAGGCATAATAAGTAGTTTATTCTGACTATAGTGGTAGAAAAATAAATCTGATAGTGTGTAAAAGTACAATGAAGTTTCTTGTCAGAATATTTTTAACAATATAATATTAAGTTTTTCCAACTCTATAGGATTTGTTACATGGAAAAGAAAATCTTAGTGGTAAAAATTAAAATATCTGCTATTAAATTTTCCTCATTACTTTTTATTTATAAATAATACCAAATGTGTATACATGCCCACATCACTATACAATCTTAATTATGAAATCATAGCATGCATCCTAACTTAATTATATCCTCACAATTTTCCCAGATGAATCGATATTCTTTAGTATATACACTTCTAGTGATTATCTAGTATTCCAAAATATGGGTTATTATAGCTCCATTAACTTTTCTCTATACACAGACACACAACTTTGTTTATCATGTCGAGACAAACATTCTTGCCTAGAAAATTTCCTTGAAATCTCTGATCATTGACTTAGGATGGATTCCAAGCACAATTATGCCATCAAAACATAAAAGTCACTTTAAGGATTTGGACACAAACTGTTAGAGATACTTACAAGAACAGAGTATAAGCATACCCCTTTACAACACTTGAATACAACATTAAAGAATATTTGTTAGGTTTATATAGAGAAAAGACATCTATTTAAATACAACCTTACTTGACAGGGTTTTTAACCAGAGAGGGAAGTAAGGAAATACTACTTGCGATGGGGGTAGGGGGAAATGCAAAATAAATACAAACGCCTGCTATTTTAGGGGGAAAGTGTGAAGGTCTTTGATACACAAAACAATTCAAGAAGCTGGGTGTGGTGGCACACACTTGTAATCACAGCATTTGGGAGGCTGAGACAGGAAGATCCAGATTCAGATTCGCGGCCAGCCTCAGCTATCTAGTGAGGCCCTCCGCAACTTAGTGAGACTCTGTTTCAAAATAAAGAATAAAAAATAGGGCTGGGGGTATAGCTCAGAGATAGAATGCCCCTGAGTTCAAACCCAGTACCAAAAAAAAAAAAAAAAAAAAAAGAAAATAAATAAACATGATAACTTAGAACAGACCATTTGGGAGAGATAAAAAGAAGGCTGTGAAGCCAAAATTGAAATTGAATGGAGAAAGTAAATGTATTAGTCAGCGTGGGCTGCTAAAACAAAACAACATAGTTTGTGTGGCTTAAACAACAAAAATTTGTTTGCTTTCAGAAATGCATTTCTGTTGTTTAAGCACAGAGGCTGAAGAGCAAAAATCAAGGTTCAAGCTAATTTGATTTCTGATGAGGGCTTCTTTTCTGGTTTGTAGCATGTCACCTTTTCTCCATGTCATACTAAAGAATGATACAATGCTTCAATAAGAATTCGGGGGAAGTGGACCACAATTAAGTGCACTGCAGGAAGATAGTCCTCATTAAATATTAAGAGGAAACACTTTTCATGATTGCTTGGAGAAGCACTGGCATAAACAGCAAGACTTCTACCTTTAACAGGAAGTGCAACCGCTTTTCAGGAACTCATGCTCATTTCACGATATTCTAGTATATAGAAAGCAAGGGGCTTTTATACATTACAAAAGCATTGGAGATATAAAATAAAGGGCTACCAAAATTGTGTAGTGATGGGAGCCAACACTTATCTAGAGATGTTATTTTGGTGAGATACTGAAAACACTGGCAGAAAATAAGTCAAGGTCTGGGGTCAAATCCGGAGGAGGTTTCACAGCTAGGCAATAACTGTATGCTACAAAAGAAACCCTAAAACAGTGGTCAGCAGAGAAGAAGCATGCTGTAGGGTTCCAAGCCAAGATAAATTTGCCAAATTTGAGTACCTTTGGTATTACTTTATTTCTTGTTTTTAAATAGTTTCTCTATACTCCTGTTTATGTGAGAGAATAATTTTGACATGTCTTTGGTAAGTATACATTTACTGAATCTAAAAGAGAAGCTACTGACACTTTAAGCACAAAAATAGGTCATTAGTTTAGTAAATGTGTGTGTGTGTGTGTGTGTGTGTGTGTGTGGTGTGTGTGTGTGTGTTTGTGTATGGTACAGAGATTTTTTTGAAACAGTTTTTCTAGGTTGCTGAGAGTCTCTCTGCATTGCTGAGGCAGACCTTGAACCTGCAATACTCCTACCTCAGCCTCACAAGTACTGAGTTTACAGGAGTATGCCACTGTGCCCAGCTATTATCATTCTTTAAGCAATTATAAGCTTCTAAACTATTATATTTACATCTGTATAATTCTATACTTGCTTACTATAAAGAAAAAAAATCCCTGCCTTTACATTTGTAGAAATATCAAACATATATATTCTAGGAAGCTGAATAATAAGAAACTAGTAAGAAAAGTAAATTTCCTGCAAATCGTGACTGTTGTTATATTCATTGTTTTTTCATTAAATGGAAGCTATATGGACATTAAAACAATAATAACTACTTTCTCTCATATGTTATTTACTACATCAAACAATGTGCTGGATTTTAAGGAAAAGTTTTCTTAGGATTTAGTTGCAAACAGATATGTTACTACAGTTTTCTAGAAAAAAAGCACATCATACACTGTATATTAAAGTATAAACAACAATTTGTAGTTTTCTTGTATAGCTCCATAAGTTGGCCTTACCTAATGCTTGACACCTACCTAAGCCACTTCTAAGACATACTAACCAATTTGATCAGAATGATACTTTTACTTTTCAATTTCTATGGGGGGGTAAGTTAAATTCCAGAGACAAACTACATACATATCTATTTCAATAAAAACTTGAGTAAATAATGATGATATGTAGAAACTTACAGAGATATATTTACAAAATCAAGAAATGAAAGCCTAAAAATGAATGCCAAAACTCTATTTGGGTAGGAAACCAACACAAGTTCAATCTAAAAAAAAACTTTCCTAAAGTTAATTATCTAATTAAATAGATATTTTCAGAAAACTTTCCAAAATAAGGTAAATCATAGTGAGTGGAAATCTTACACATATATGCACACATATGTGCATATATAGATGTGTATATGTACTTATATATAACATATATGTATATCATATATGTGTGTATGTGTACATGATTAAAATGAATATTTATACTTTATATAGATAAGTGCTTGCTACAATGACACTACTAATATTTAAATGTATTATTGGAAAAGAATGGGAAAATTCTTCTCTGTCTCATTTTCAGTAAGAGCCTACATATACACCAAGGCATCATCTTTAACTGCCAAGCACTGGGTGGTAATGAGGTAGTAGCTTAGGGTGAGGAAGAAATTATAAGTGTATAGGGTCAATCAGTGAACCTTTAAAGGAGGATTAGGGGCACTCCCATTTTCTCCAAATAAATCAGTGAATTTCCCTTCTAGTTTTCAAGCCTTGTACCTCTTACTCCTCTCTCCCCAAATATCTGATGACAGCCGGATCATGAGCACAGAACTATTTTTGTTTCTGACACGTGTGTGTGTGTCTCCTTGCTCAGATCCATCATCTCAAAATGACAGGTTCCAGATGCTTTCTAACTTTTACTTTGGGGAAAATCTTTTGAAAATAAATGCTAGGACAAACTTACATTTTTCTCTCATTCTTCTGTTATTTCCATTGACTTTTCAAAACCTTCTGTCCCCATGTCAACTGATTTAAAATGGTAAGAACAAAATTAGTAGTTAAGCAGAAATTGAGGATATTTATTTGTGTACAAATTTATTGGAATTCTATTTCAGAAATAATGGTTTATATAGCTATAATTGCTATATGAACAATATTAACAATGCACCTGTGTTACATAAAAAGTGTCAGTGTTTTTCCAGCTCATTAGAATGCAAAACTGTAGTTATTCAAGGTGTCTATAAAGTTATGAATATTCCTACTGAAATAGTAGCATCTACACTTTCCTATAAATGAAGGATTTTTGGAAATTGATCTTCATATATATCTCAAGTCAATCACAATATTGCTTCTTATTTTAAGCTACATTTTATTTGATTTCAATTTCTTTCTTTATTCAATTATTCTTCCTCTGTGGCAGATTTTATTAAACCATAAAAATTAACTTTACCATTAATTACAATGAAAAGCCTGACTATATTGCAGTCCTCTCAATGACAATTGAAATGAGCTATATTCCTTCTGATATTCTTTGTACTGTATGAAGAAATAATAGCACAAAACTGGGCTGTTGAGTGTCAGTACTGGGAACCAGTGACTTTCCTGTTAAAAGAAATCCTAACCTCAAATTCAAAAGAGTATCAAGTGTCTTAGACTTATTACTTATTTTCTTACTGCTGGAGGTTGAGGGTGCAGAATACTCACCCTAACAAATCTGGTGTTAACTGTTACTTATATAGTTAGGAATAGGCTGATAGATGAGAATAAAAACCATCCAATAGGAATAAAATTCATTCACTTGAGCATTTATTATTTGACTATAAAGATTACTTATTTACAAGATAAGGAGCATTAGACTATGCATCAAGAACATTGCTTAACTTTTATTGATTTTATTACTGATGAGTGCATACTGATTTTTGTTAATGAGTATCTGGAGGAAATATTTAAAGAAATTTTAGTCTCTTTAATATTTTATCTATTAACATATGTGTATTGCACATGTATATATATAGAAAGACTGAGGAGGAGGCTACAAGGGAAACAACTCAATCAGTGAACCTATAAAGAAGTACTATACACATACATCATATATATCATATATGCCTCCATGATTATTTTATTGTATACTACTGGCCATCTGTTTCCAATCTATATGTGGATAAAAATTAGATAAGTGCAACAGACAATTGTAATATCAGTAAGGCTATGAGAGCACCTTGTTTCATTTGTATCAATTATTGCCATGTACATAGTGGAAAACTACAACTTTATGGAGTACTACTAGTTCACCAACCATCCCTTATTGTGTGCTATTTATAGTGGACAGCAGTAGTATACATCACAAAGATTCCAGACATAAAAACATCATCATTGTAACATCTCCATCGTAACAGTTTTTTCTGTCATACACCATAGGTTAAGGCATTTTCATATTAGCAAGTTTTCTTTAAGTGTCTTGATTGTTCAAGAATACATTGTCTTTAGACAATAGATTGTCTTTATACAATATGAACAATTTGTACATACATTATAAATAAATGTATTACAATAACAACTAGTCTAATATGCAAACAGTAAGAACATGTTCTTATTTTAGAGTTTGTGTTAAAGAAAGAATAACTCCAGATGTGCAGAGTTCAGTAGAACATTCTGCAAAGATGGACGTGCTCTCTAATAGGGCAGCTACTAACCTCAAGTGGATAGTTGAGTGCATGAAATATGGTTAATGTGGCTGATGAAATGAATTTAATTTTAATTAGTTTAAATTTAAATAGCCACGTGGCTAATAATTATCATACCAGACACTGTACTCTCAAGACAGAAAGGTAATTCCTACCTATAGCTATCAGTACTGAATTTCAAGTTCACTTACCACAAAATGCCATGTTAAGAATATTTCTATCTCACTACAAACGCAAGTAACTAAAACATAATGTTCAAGAAGCTTAAAATAGTCCAACTATTTTATAAAAACCCTGCTATTGAGTTTAAGAGTTTTTCTTATGAAATAAAGATACGCATATTTAAGTTGCAAGCAAAATCTGCTTATATATTAATTGTCTGATACCAGCATCCCTTTATGTAGTTAATTTATACATGTTTGATTTTTTAATTAAAATGAAAACATCCATTAAAAACAATTAAAAATGTGCCCCCAAGTTCTTTTTTTTTGTTTTTACATTTTATAACTATATTGCTTTTGGTATTTTATGTGAAAGATTAACTCAGGATTACCTAAACCTCTGGAAATAATTTACAGGAGGCTTTTATTATGTAAAAGCAACTTCTGATCTGTGAACATGTGAAATGAATTGTGTATTTAAAATGCTAAACCTTGGTTTTTTATTTGTCTCCTGCAGAATGTCCAGAAAATAGGTCCTGAAAGAACAAGAAGTAATTAACATTCAGTTTCATGAGGTTTAATTATGAGCTAATATCTGATTGAATAGATAATATTTCTGCCTGTGGTTTGCATTTGGGAAATACGAGAATTAGAAACTCAGAGCTGGTAAGATTCCTACCCAAAGTTTTCACTGTGTAGATTAGAAATATTACTTGCAGAGTAAAATGACCTAGTGAAAGTCACAGATAATTCATAGGAGAGATATAAATGTTGATCACATGATTTTTTTAGAAAGTGATAATTATTGACTTTATTCCTTTTTTTCTGCTTCTCCTCCGCCTTCTCCTTTTTTTTTTTTTTTCTTTTATACTACTGGAAATTACACCCAGAGGTGTTCTACCACTGAACCACTGAAACAGGGTCTTGCTAAGTTACTTAGGCTGGCTGCCATCCTGCAATCCTCCTATATCAGCCTTTCAACTACTAAGATTTTAGACATGCATCACCATGGCCTGATCAGTATCTACATTCCTTTTTTTCAAGAAAGCCCTGCATTGTTCAGTCATACTAGAAAGGATAGAAAACAATTCATCTCCAAGTACCTGCTCTGAGCTTGTAGTTACCTCATGACTGAGGTTTCCCTGTAAGTATTTTTTCCTGTGGTCCTCAAGTTAACCTTCAGGGGTAGGGGAGAAACAGGAGCTCTTAATAGTCAAGGAAATTTCTTCTGGCTCAAAAAACTGATAATGAGGAAAGAATGGAAGACAAGACTGAAGTTCACATTCATCTAACCATAAAGGTGATGCCTTTCCTTCCATATCACACTGATGCTTTTTAGAAACTAATGTATATTGAAATGTTTTCGATTCATAATAACAGAAAAGAGAGAGCTAGCATGAACTATTTAGAAAGAGGTTTGAAAAATATTTATTTTCAAATATACAAAATTAACTTTTTTACCTTTATTGGTACATTATAATCATATAGTCTCACATCATATTATAGTAAATACTTATAGTGACATATATGCACACAGTAGCTGGTGAGTTTTCCCCTGGGCTCCCTCCCCACTTCCTACCTTCCTCATAAATGATATTGAGATTGGCATTTCTTTTGAAGATTTATCCTTCCTCCTATAAAGATTTAATTGGTTTGATGCTAAATTAACTTTACTTGGATATCTTAAATTATCTTGGTATCAAACAAATTAAAATAAATTTTTATTCTGTTGTTTGCTTTAAATTGAGTCAGAAATAGTCTGTTTCAAAATAACTAAAATATGATTAAATAGGCAACAATACTATATGCTTCACATAGCTCTACACCTGTCAAATTTCTGGCATTATATAAGAATCTTTCTAAAATATTTTATTTTTACTGCAATTATGTATGAGGTGGAGTAAACACACAGTTTAAAAAATTTGACATTTTGATTCCTTTTATTGGTGAACGTAAATAATGGGTGGAAGTAAGCTGGGTGCAGTGGTGCATGTCTGCAATCCTAGTATTTGGGAGGCTGAGACAGGAAGATTGTAGTTTCAAAGCCAGCACATGATAATTTAGGAAGACTATGCTCAAAATAAAAAAAATAAAAAGGACTGAGGTTGTAGCTCAGAGGTAGAGCATTCCTGAATTCAATCCCCAGTACCCTCCCCCCACAGAAAAAGAATGGGTATAAATAATCAAAGGGAATAAATTATGTATGCAACAAACTAAGGATTATAAATATCCTTCTGAATTTTTCTGGATAAAAATTATATAAAAGTGAGGTAACTGTTGAGAATTAGGATTAATCTGGCCTTGAATTCTGTTTCTACCACTTGCTTCAATTATTACTAAAGTTTTTTTTTTCAATTTTTGCTTACTTACTCATCTGTGAAATAGTGGTTGTATTTAAATTCACTCCACATTAATATAAATATAGCACTTAGCACAGAAACTCTCAAATAGTTCTTGCTTTATTTCTGCCATTATTGCCATTATTACAGTATCTTCTTTCATGAAAGTATTGTTTCCACCTGAAATGTGATAGGCTAGGATAGTCAATTATTATTTAAATTCTACATAAAAAGAGAAGAGAATGTGTTCAAGTATTTTTTTTTAAGAATAGTGGCACAGGTCCTAGTATATATTACAATCAACAAATGGAAGTAAACTAATCAGATAAGACATTACCTAAGTATATGGTTAAATAGTATTGATGGATTTCTTTAACTTAAGGTGCTTGTTCTAGGATAAATTTAATAATAATTTCAATTCATAGAAACTCATATATATTATGAAAAAAATCAAAATATTTTATAGATAAATCTATAACATATAGTTAAAATATCTCAAAATTTTCCCATTTTTAAAAAGTATAAATAAACATAACTCTTAGTTTAATCTAATTCTATAAGTTCCTTTAATTTTATTATTAGGTTAAAATCCAAGAAAAATGAATTAAATATATATGAATTTAGATCTATAGTAGCGTGGACAGTAAATCCATGTAATTGTCTCGTGATTTGTATTTGTTTCCTTTAAAATTCATTTTAATGTTTAATTTTTCATTATAACAGTATTAATAGGTGGGAGCTTTAAGAGATTATTAAGCCAAGAGGGCTCCTTTCTCATGGGTGAGATTGGTGCCCAATAAAAGAATGTATCTGTCCTATCTTCTGAGCTCTCTTTCTCCTCCCTCTTTTTGACTTTCCCATCATTTGATGCCTCTGCCATCTTGGGACCCAGCAAGAAGGCATTTGTAATATGCTACAGCTTTTAGAACTGTGAGAAATTAATTTCTGTTTAGAATAAATTGTCCAGTCTTTAATATTCAGTCACAGCATCACAAAACAATGATATTACTTAAAACAGAAATATATTAACCTTCCTCCGAGAATCAATGTCTTTCTTAGTCTAAGCACAGTTACTTCACAAAACATTACCCAGATTGCCACCATAATGGAATATCAGAAATGTACTAAGATTCACTTTAGTTGTGAGGCTTAGAATAACAGAGCATTATAGCACCTTCCACATAAAATTTTCTTACACACGAGTTCAACTATAGAGGCAAACCAATTAGAATCACTCCAGACCTCCCGGATCAAGTCATGAAAGCCAGGAGAGGCTGGAGTAACATATTCCAAACTCTGAAAGAAAATAACTTCCAGCCAAGATTCTCATACTCAGCGAAACTCTCTCTTAAAATTGAAGGAGATATAAAAACCTTCCATGACAAACAGAAACTGAAGGAATTTTTGTCTTTCAAACCAGCACTAGAGAAACTGCTTAAAGAGATTAACTACAAAGAAGAACTAACAAGTAAACAACGTCAGAACCAGAAAAACAATAACTTCCAGGAAGCAAACAGCTAAGCAAAGAAGAACAAACACTACTGCAAACAGAAATCAAAACTCAAAATGTTAGGTATTAAAAATCACCTCTCAATAATCACACTGAATAAAAATGGTCTCAATTCCCCAATAAAAAGGCACAGGGTGGCAAAATGGATCAAAATCCAGAATCCATCTATATGCTGCCTGTAAGAAACACACCTTACAAGCAAAGATTCCCACAAACTAAAGGTGAAGGGCTGGAGTAAGGTAATCCATGCCAATGGAACTCGGAGACAAGCAGGAGTAGCAACTATGATATCAGATAAACTAGACTTTAAGCTCAAGCTTACCAGAAGAGACAAAGCAGGTCATTTTTTACTAGTAAAAGGAACAATCCAGCAGGTGGAAATAACAATTATCAACATCTATGCTCCAAACATAGGTGCAGCCACTTTCATAAAACAAACTCTAAATGATATAAAGACACACATAGATCCCAATACACTAATACTAGACTTCAATACTCCTCTTACATTTCTAGATTGCTCCTCAAAACAAAAGGTCAGCAGAGATGCCTCAGACCTAAAGGATACCACAAACCAAATGGACCTATTAGACACATATAGACTCTTCCACCCAACTACAACTGAATTCACATTCTTCTCAGCTGCTCATGGAACCTTCTCCAAAATAGACCACATTCTCCGCCACAAAGTGAGCACCAGCAAATTCAAAAAATGCAACATAATTCCCTGCATCTTCTCAGACCACAATGGAGTGAAACTAGAAATAAACTCCAGGAAGACCCAAAGTAACCGAGTAAGCACATGGAGACTGAACACCACACTGCTGAATGAAGAGTGGGTCATAGAAGAAGTAAGGGCAGAAATTAAGAAATTCCTAGAAACCAACGAAAACAGAGATACAACATATCAAAACCTCTGGGACACCCTGAAGGCAGAACTAAGAGGGAAATTTATAGCACTGAGTGCCCACATAAGAAGAACAGAAAACCACCAATTAAATAACCTAATGACACAGCTCAAAGCCCTTGAAAAACAAGAATGATCTAGCCCCAAAGCCAGGAGAAGACAGGAAATCACGAAAATCAGAGAAGAAATTAATGAATTAGAGAATAAAAAAAAATACAGAAGATCAACAAAACTAAAAGCTGGTTCCTTGAAAAAATAAACAAGATAGATAAACCATTGGCCAATCTGACCAAAAGAAAGAGAGAATCAACCCAAATTACCAAAATAAGAGATGAAAAAGGAGATATTACCACCAACAGTATGGAAATACAGAAGATAGAAACTATTTTGAAAAACTGTATTCCAACAAAATGGAAGATCTCGAAGAAACTGACAAATTCTTAGACACATACAACCTCCCCAAATTGAGACAAGATGATATCTCGAAAACTTAAACCAACCAATAACAATCAAAGAAATACAAACAGCAATAAAGAGTTTACCATCAAAGAAAAGTCCAGGACCAGATGGTTTTCCAAGTGAATTTTATAAAACATTTTTAGAAGAGCTAATCCCAATACTCCTCAAGCTATTCCGTGAAATAGAAAGAAATGGGACCCTTCCAAACACATTCTATGAAGCCAACATCACACTAATACCAAAACCAAATAAAGACAGCTCAAGAAAAGAAAACTATAGGCCTATATCATTGGTGAATTTAGGTGCAAAACTGCTAAACAAGATACTAGCAACGTGCATTCAAAACCACATCAAGAAAATTATACACCATGACCAAGCTGAGTTCACCCCAGGGATGCAAGGCTGGTTCGTTCAACATACAAAAAAAAAAATACACGTAATTCACCACATAAACAGACTCAAAGACAAAAATCACATGATCATCTCAATTGATGCTGAGAAAGCATTTGACAAGATCCAACACCCATTCATGCTAAAAGCACTACAGAGAATTGGAATAGAAGGAACATACCTCAAAATTATTGAGGCAATATACAATAGGCCCACAGCCAGCATCATATTAAATGGAGAAAAACTGCAAGAGTTCCCACTAAAGACAGGAACAAGACAAGGATGTCCATTATCACCTCTTCTGTTTAATATAGTACTCAAGACTCTAGCCAGAGCAGTAAGGCAAGAGAAAGAAATCAAAGGGGTAAAAATAGGGAAAGAAGAACTAAAACTGTCACTTTTTGCAGATGACATGATACTATACTTAGAAGACCCAACAAACTCAACCAAAAAACTCATAGAACTGATCAACAAATTCAGTAAGGTGTCCAGATACAAAATCAATCTTAAAAAATCAGAAGCCTTTCTATATACCAACCATAAATCCACTGAAAAAGAAATCCAGAGAACAATTCCACTCAAAATAGCACCCCGAAAAATAAAATACTTAGGGATAAACCTAACTAAGGAGATTAAAGATTTCTATAAGGAAAATTACAGAAAGCTGAAGAAGGAAATCGATGAAGACCTTAGAAGATGGAAGGATCTACCATGCTCTTGGATAGGCAGAATAAATATCATCAAAATCCTCCCAAAACTGATCTACAAATTCAATGCAATACCCATGAAATTGCCAAGGACGTGCCTCACAGACATAGAAAAATCAGTCCTTAAGTTCATCTGGAAAAACAAAAAGCCCAGGATAGCCAAAGTAGTTCTTAGCAATAAAAATCATGCAGGAGGCATCACAATACCTGACGTTAAACTCTACTACCAAGCCACAGTAATAAAAACAGCATGGTACTGGCACAAAAACAGACACATAGACCAATGGGGCAGAATAGAAGACTCAGAAACAGACCCACAGACTTACAGTCAATTTATTTTTGACAAAGGAGCCAAAAGTATACACTGGAAAAAAGATAGCCTTTTTAACAAATGGTGTTGGCTAAACTGGTTAACCATATGCAGGAAAATGGAAATAAATCCACTTTCTCACCCTGCACAAGAGTCAACTCAAGGTGGATCAAGGACCTGGAAGTCAGACCAGAGACATTGCAGCTACTTGAAGAGGGCATAGGACCAACACCTGAACACATAGGCACAGGTAAAAACTTTCTCAACAAGACCCCCAAAGAACAAGCAGCTCAAAGGAAGATCAATATATGGGATTGCATTAAACTGAAGAGCTTCTGTGTGTGTATGTGTGTGTATCTGTGTGTGGGTTGGCATGGATGCACAGGCATATGTGTAAGTGTGTGTGTGTGTATGAGAAAGGAGAGAGGGAGAGAGAAGGCAGGAAAAGGGCAGGAAAGTAAGTACCTGCTGCTTAATCTTCTCCAAAGTAAAGAAATAATATAGTTTTTCTTTTTAAAATGTATGTATGTATGTATGCATGTATGGATATATTCATTTATTTATTTATGTATTCATTCATTTTCTGTTGATAGAACCCAGGGGCATTCTATCTCTAAACTACACCACCACATATATATATATATATTTTTTTTTAATTTCTTATTTGGAAACAGAGTCTTGCTAAGTTGTTGAGAACCTTAAGTTGCTGAGGCTGGCAGAGAACCTGGGATCCCCCTGTCTCAGCCTCCCAAGTATTGTTACATATTTTAACACATGCATACATGCACAGACACACAGTTGTATTGGACAAATTACAAAAAGAGGATGAGAGATTCTGCTGCAATAGATAATACAAGTTAATTTATTCATTGATTTGTTTATATAAATTATTTTTTAAAAGTCTTTCTTTTGCTTTTTTATTCTTTCATTGGTGCATTATATTCTCTCATAATGTACTTCATAGTGATAGCAATATAATTCCTATAGTGACAAATATTATTTATTAACTTAAATATAATAGATGCTTTATGAAGCATGTATAAGTCTGTAATGGAGGCTAGGTTCCTGCAAGAAAGAGGAATGTTACTCTTAAATAATACCATGATTTCCCTAGTTCTGTTAGTATTTTAGTCCATTTTTTTGCTTTTTCCTGTAATTCTTACATTTCCCTATATCCTTACCACAGTATAGAAAGGTGGCAGTCAGCTAGAAACAATGTGTAAACATAAAATGCACTATAAATCAGTAATGTTAATCCTTGTCTTAAGTAACCACTTGTGAAGTCAAAGAAGAAAACAATGCAAATATATTTCTACTGTCACTTTGTCATAGTCTGTTTTGCTTCTTTCTTTTCTTTCTTGTTCTCTTCCTTCCTCCCTACTTTCTTTCTTTTCTCTCTTTCTTTCCAAATGATTGGTTCATTTCCATATTAATATAAAGAAAATAAACATATCTTAAAGAATCTATTTAAACATCATTCAGAATGATGAGTCAACTACCAGATGCAATGGCTTTTCAAGAGAAATACTGTAAGAAGCATTTGCAACATTTCACATAGGCAAAGTGTACCAATTATCTGAGTACAATCTCAATGTACCATGACTAAAAACCCATGGAAGGAGGTAGATGAGTTGCTATTATTTCCATCTCACTATTTATAAAACTAAAGCTTCCAGCTATCAAGCAAATTGCTTGCCTAAGATCTCCAAACTTTCAAGTGGCATATCTGGGACTAGAATCCAAATTTCTATGCTCTGAGGCCAGTATTCTTTATTCCATGTTGCTTATACTGACCAATAATGAATTAATGCTATTGTTCTCCCTTCCTTTTTCTTTTCCATATATTTAAAAGATGAGTCTAGTATAATTTATTCATGACAATTTACTCATTTATTCAACATTTTTATGTATTAGGCAGTAAAAAGGTACCTAATCATAACAGTAAATATAATACAACTCTAAGCTTTATCTATAACAACATGTAAAAATTCCTAAAAACAAATGGGGAGCCAGGCGTGATGGTGCATGCTTGTAATCCAAGTATTTGGGAGGCTGAGACTGGAGGATCCGGGTTTGTGGCCAGCCTAAGCTACCTAGTGAGGCACTCCACAACTTAGTGAGACCCTGTTTCAAAATAAAGAATAAAAAATAGGGCTGGGGGTGTAGCTCAGAGGTAGAATGCCCCTGAGTTCAATCCCCAGTACACCAAGAAAAAAAAATTGGGGAATGGGACAGAGATCACATACATGACAATGATGTTAAAGAAAGTGCAATGTCACCATGCCACACCACAGTCTGTTATGAGTTCATTTTCTCTTAGAGTGGGAGTATTTGCACAAAAAACAGAAGACAACAATTGATTTTTGCTGTAGCATATAAACTAAGGTATCTATGGAAATATGTCGTGCTTCTTAACAGAGATTATTATACCTATGGAAATGAAAAAAATAATTGTGTTGAGAACCACAATTCTTGGCAGAGGAGAAATAAAGATTTCAAATGTGGAATTGTCTTAAATCTCCCCATCTGTATCCAACAGACATGAAGCACTTATATGCCACTGAGGTTCCCTTGAACCCCTACTTCAATGTTTATACAAGTAAAGTGGAAATGACCTTTGAGAAATCACCTAGGACACATCCTGACTTCAATAAGCACTATTCTTAAACTCCTTCAGCAATTTGACAGTCAATTCCATTTTATAACCACATCTAAGGAAAAGGATTGTTTGAAATCCAATAGGAGTCTTTTCCAATTGTACTACAAAGAACTCCTTGCAACCTTCTTATTACTATCTTTACTCAGAGTCTGATTTCTTTCCTTTTAATCTCAGTGTGAATAGAGAATGGGAGATCAATCACTCTCTGTAGAAACTACAATTTGGACAATCATATTTAGGTTAATATTCTGTGTCATTTTTCAAATATGGAAAGAACTTGTAGATAAGTATTGATTTTATAGTTTAAATACAGGCAATGTATTAAATATCCACCAAAGATACTAAAAAAGATCCTTCTACTTCATGAAAACATGAAAGCACTAGATTTTCCAAAAAGGCTAATAGTAAACTTTGGGTTTTAGGTCATGTGAAAAATAAATGTACTTGTTATATTAATAGATTAATTTATTAATTTATTCTATTATTCAGTTTTTTTCACCCCACCATAACTTATTGAGTGCAGGTATATGCTAGAAGAAGTACTATGTGTTAGTGATACAAAACAAACAAACAAAAGTATGTCCATCATTTCTGAGGCTCACAGTTTGGTGGGAGATTTGGGATTACATATACTTGTATTAGGTCAAAACTTTCAGAATGATCAAGTTACCCTTGAAAGGAATGTCCTGGAAGCAAGAGCATAAAGAGTTTCAAGAACTGAGAAATGAATGTTATAAAACCTCATTTTAAATATGTGAAAAAAAGCCAGACCTGGTGGTGCATGCCTGTAATCCCAATACTTGAAGACTAAGACAGAAGGATCACAGGTTGGAAGTCAGCTTTAGCAAGAATCTCAGCAATCTAGTGAGACTGATTCAAAACAAAATAAAAATAAAAAGGGGGTATAGCTCAAAGGCAGAATGTCCCTGGGTTCAATCTCCAGTCAGTGCAAAAAAAAAAAAAAAAGAAAACAGTTATTTCAGTGTTTCTATGTAGCCAGTAATATTAAACAAACTTCCTGTTTGAATTCCTGCCAACCAGTGGCTGATAGATTAACATTATATTCTGTGGGAGCAAAGACTAAGTACATGTAGGTGAAAATTGCATTTGTGTTCCTATTTATGACACTACTCCAGGTTTACTGATTCATATGGAGACTTGATTACATGTTGCCTTATCAGTTAATAAACTAAATATGTAGTATACTTGAAATTTTTGTTTTGTAAAAAGTCCATTAAATTCAATTGAAGAAAGGAGAATATAATAAAAATGTGACTTTGTGTTATTGACTGAAGTGTATACCCCATAATTCATATATTATAGCCCTAGCCCCAATGTGACTGTATATGATGATAGGGCTTTTAAGAAGGTAATTAAATTTAAATGAGGTCACAGAGTGGGGACCTAATACAGTTGCACTGGTACTCTTATAAGAGAAAGAAAAGACTAGAGATCTTTCTCTTACCACGTATGCACAAAGGAATGGCCATGTGAGGACATAATGAGAGGGGTTGCCACATGGCTGCCTACAAGCCAGGAAGAGGCCTCACCAGAAACCTACCCTGGGACACTTTGATTTTGGACTTCTATCCTTCAGAAAAGTAAGAAAATAAATTTCTGCTGTTTAAGTCACCCAGCTTATGTGATATTTTGTTTTGTCAACCCAGGTTGACTAATACACTCTATTAACAAAAATAACTCTATTTGGTAGTTTTCATCATTTTCTTAATTGTAATTAGCAATATGTATTCAGCCCTTGCTGAATTACTAGCCATGCATTTAGAACTTTATGAGTCTAAGCTCACCAAATCTTCAAATTGGTTTAAAGAAATAGGTACTTTGTGATGCCCAAGTAGATAGGAGGTACAAAGGCCAATGAATAAAACTTTGTTCTTCAGGTACAGCATGCATAATAGCCACCATTATTAAATGTTTCATTTCTAATCTTAAGCATATATTTCATGCACATTAAAAACCATTAAACTATTTTAACATCATACTGCAATTCCATTCTTACCATATATAAGCAAAGAAAAATGCTAGTATAATGAAATTTAAAATAGCTATTAATAAGCCGGGCATGGTGGCGCACGCTTGTAATCCCAGCATTCGGGAGGCTGAGACCGGAGGATCCGAGTTCGAGGCCAGCCTCAGCTAACTAGTGAGGCACTCTGCAACTTAGTGAGACTAAGTACTAATCCCCAGTACCGAAAAAAAAAATAGCTATTAATAAAGGGGAACCCCCAAATTTTATCATTTGCTACAATTCTCTATCTGGAAAGAAACATAAAACATATTAGAATAGAAATAGGACAAAGACTCTTAGAGATATAAGCATTACGTTCAATGTTTGATAGCATAATCAAATTGCAAAAGACATGGTTACTATTTAAAGGGCCAATTATGTGAACACTGCATTAAAAATTAAAACTAGCAACATCTCAAAATAGACTCACTAGTGATTAAAAAGAAAATATCCAGGAATGTGAAGGCTTGAAATGTAATAAGGGCCCAAATGAGTTAGTGATGGCTATCATAAAAATCTGGCAGGACATCCTATTTACAATTTGTAATAAAACTGTCACATATTAAATTTATAAAAGCATTTATCTTAGAAAAATAAATCTGTTTGCCAAGGGCAAGTTAATAACCTCTCCAGTCCATTTGAATATATGGACAGAGAGATAGCTTGACTAATAAAGCATATAAGAAATGTATCAAAAATGTATAGGATGTTGGAGCAAGGAATATCACTCAAAAAGGTTCTATGCTGCAAATGAACAGCAGGAATACTTTCTACATTATCTGAAATACAAATCGATATTGTTAGCCACCAACCTAAGGAATGTGCACACAGAGAAAATTGTATTCAAGTGTTCCATTTTCAGAAACAATTAAAATATTTCAACTTAAGTATCCAAGGAACATGTGGACTTTTAGAATATCTAATGGAAAGCACAGCTATTTCCTGAGGACTAGAAGTAATTTTCTTATTTGAGGAATCTAAAGGAAGAAAATGTTATTTAATACATGGGGTTTTACAGACAAAAATGAAAACATATACAAATATTCCTTAAAATACTATATCAACTTAGTAGAGGCATGGAAAGCATCAGTTATACATTATTTGAAATAACTACAGAGATAACATGAGGGAATGGAACAAATCCCAGCTGTTTCAATGAGATCTGGCAGAGAATTTAGCCTTTTCATAATTTTTCCTCCAGATTATTCATAAAGATTTACCATGTTTCTCTGTATGCACCTTGAAAATACCAACATAACCTTGGATGCCTTGGAATGTTTAGATTTGTATATTTTCACCAAATGTAATACTGTGTAAAAAAGAGAGCAAGTTTGAAAATTTCTTTAAAGTGGGCACTCAGCTCTATCATTTTAAAGTAAAAAAAGTTATAGATGATATTTAAATCACTGGACACAGCTGTGGTCTAAGGAAAATTCAATTATGAAAAAAGGCAGGTGGTATGATTTTTGGATAACATAGCAATTTTTGCCAATTCATGATATAAAAAGTTTTCTATTTTCTATACTTTCTCTATTTTCTTTAACATTTTTGCTTTTAAAGCTACCAAGTTCCAACATTTTGCATTTATGTTTTTTTATTAGAAAATAAAATCACACTCTAGAAGATTTTCCTATTGAAAAACATTTTTCTGTTCTTTTGATCATTCCATAAACTCACATACCCATTCTAGGCCTTTTTTATTAGTTTTGTCAGTGATGAAACATGCATAGGTTATAGAAATTGGACAGGAAAATCTGTCCACTGCTTCTGTGAAAAGTGTTTTGATTTTACTCAGTCATAAAGAACAAAATTATGCCATTTTCAGGAAAATGGATGGTACTGGACAATATTATGCTACGTGAGATGCTTTAGTCTCAGAAAGACAAGAGTCATATGTTTTGTCTCATTTGTGGAAGCTGAGAGGAAATAGGAGACATAAAGGACTTTAAATAATGCAGAGAGAGACCTGTAGAGTAGTTGAAGGTGGTTAGGGGTGAGAGGGAGGGGAAGAGGGTGGACTGAAAAGGAAGCAGTTTGAGTAATACTACAGCACAGTGTTGGGTTATTACTATCAATCTAATTAACTTCTCTGGGGAAGGAGGAATGAGTCATGTGCATGTATGTTTTTAACACACCAAACCTTACTATGATCTATAATTGCAATTCACCAATAAAATATTTTTTTAAAAAACAAGGAATATTTTTGAACTTTTATGCAAAGTCAATTTCTTTTAATATTGCCTTGCTCAAATTCTAACTCTAGGCTGGGAGTGGTGGCCCATGCTTGTAATCCTAGTACACGGGATGGGAAGCAGAAGTTCATTCCTGGCCAGCCTCTGCAATTTAGCAAGGCCCTCCAAAATTTAGTGAGCCATTGTTTTAAAATAAAATAAAGCTGCGGTTTAGCTTAGAGGTAGAATGCCCCTGAGTTCAATTCCCTGTACCCACCACCCAAAAATTCTAACTCTCTCACTACTAGGTAGTGTTAATACTATATCTTCATTTTTTTTTCCCTCTGTACATGGAACTGTACCTCATAAGATTGCTGTGAAGCTTGAATGAGCTAAGTTATGTATCACACCTTGCAGGTGGTCCGAATAATAAAAAATTACAATAAATAGTGCTGTTATTGTTATTATAATATTCATTATATTAATGAATGTTACAGACCCTTAAGTAACTTAAGGCTCCTCAAAGAGAAGGAATAAATAAAAATGTACAATATAGAGCATACCGAGGTGCAGCATAAATAAATATTTTGTAGTATGCTAATATTGAAAACTTATGGACTTTAGATTAATTAAAGGAGGTTGAGGAATCTTTAAGTGACAATGAGTTTTTTATTCCAAACCCTGAAGGAGTACATTGTCCTTTACTGGTAGAATGCAGATGAAAAGGACTGATGGATCAACCAAAGGTCCCAAATCAGGAAAAGTATCCAGAGGCTGGCTCACCTCAAGGCCTCACATTGAGAAATAAGGCTGTGTAGCAGAATCAAGGCTTAGATGTGAGGACATAAACACTTGATAGAAAATATATCTTTGGGGTGGGATATAGCTCAGTAGTAGATCATAGTTTTAGCAGGCACAGGAACTAGGGTATGATTCCTAGCACTGCACGGACAAAATTATTTCAAATAGCTTATTCTGTTCAGGTAGCCTATTTTCCTATTATCTCATTCCAAGGTAGTATTTGCTACTCTGTAGCATTTTATGAAATCAACTTGCTTGGAAATAAAATTATATAGAGAAGACAGTAAAATGCCATTTTGTAGGGTAGGTAAAGAGAAAACAAATATAATCAGAATTCTGGATTTTAAACCTAGAGATCAAAGTTCTCAAGAAAATGAAAGACTACTGAAATCATTTATGACACTCATTCATGAACAGAGAAAGATCTGGAATGGGACAGGAGCATTTGAAATCTATTCCAGTTCTGGCCCTACCTTCCCCTATTATCTTTAACCAGTAACTAACTCTTCCAGTAACCAGTACCTAACAACAACAACAACAACAACAACAACTCCTCCTCCTCCTCCTCCTCCTCCTCCTCCTCCTCCTTCTTCTTTCTTTCTTTCTCTCTCTCTCTCTCTCTCTCTCTCTCTCTCTCTCTCTCTCTCTCTCTCTTTCTCTCTTTCTTCTTTTTGGTACTAGAGATCAAACTCAGAGGTATTCTACTTATGACCTATACCTCCAGAATACAATTTTAGTTTTTACTTTGAAAAAAGGTCTCATTAAGTTGCTGAGGCTGTCCTCCAACCTATGATCCTCTTGTCTCACAGGCAAGGACCAGTATGTCTGGTTGTAACATACCATCTTAACATTTCAATTTTTACCTCTAAAAATGAGGAAATTCTGTTAAGAGATCTCTTCTGGTATCTTCTACCACTATGAATCTACAACTATTTTATGTAGTTGTGACAAAAGAAAAAGAAAGAAAATAGAAAAAGACCTTGAATCCAAAATACTGACTATATCTATTTCATAAGAAAAGGAACCAGATATTTTAATTTTAATTCTTGTACTATTTAACAAGTCCAGAGACATAATGTTTAATGAATTTGGGTTAACTTTCTCAAACAAGGAAATACACAACAAATTCAGAGTTAGGATCATAGGGAAAGGTATAGGGATATTAGGCTGCAATACTTTTTATTGTCTTCAAAGTCTACAAGACCAGCAGGGGAAAAAACAGTGAGCAGAATAAACAGATATACCTGAAGGTTTAGTCATTGCCATGTAACACTAACCTGGAATTAAGACTGTGGCTAATGTTTTAGTTCTTTCTAATCTGTGAAGCACTTTATCATGGATTATTCCATTTTATCATCACAATAAGCCTGTAAGGCAAAACTCATCCCATGAAAGTTTTCACTACTTGCTCAGATTGGCGAAAGCTAGATCTCTGGAATTCCAAAAGCCCCTGTCAAATGTCATCAGTGGCCCCTGTGGGCTGATAAGTACTGCACAGGGACTGAACAGTATTTGTTGGTGACTTCCATAGCTGTGGGAGGTTTATTTAGAAAGCAGACAAGAGGGAAGTTTATGCTGGAGCTCAGAAAATGATACGCCAAAGTACAGGATTCAGAAGCAGAGTTTCCCCCAGAACTTCTACTGCCTGCCTGCTCTCAAGACTCAGTCTTCCTCAAAGGAAGGCATGGAATTTAGAATCTCCTTTCCCCAACGTTAGTCATAAGAACCAGAATTACTTTTAACCAAAAATACCAACAAAACCTAAAGCTATTACCCAAATGTTCCCCCTGCATTTTTCTGTAAGAGTTGAACAAAAAGAAATTCTGTAAGCTGAGAATGGTGGTACATGCTTATGATCCCAGTTCTTGGGAAGCTGAGACAGGAGCATTGCAGGATCAAGGTTACCTTCAGCAGCTTAGAGAGATAGTCAGGAACTTGGAGAAACCTTGTTTAAAAATTTAAAAAAATAAGTAAAAAGGGCTGGGGGTATAGTTCAGAGGTATAATATCTCTGGTTCAATTCTCAGTACAAAAAAAAATATGACCTATTTAGTTCGACTGGAAGTCAGAGAATGCCCCGTTTTGTCCCATTCCAGATAGGGTCTTGAACCTTACCTAGAAGGAAGGAATGCCCTAGAGAGAAATTAAGAAGGATCTGCACTGATAGGCCAACTGGGTCTCATTCCCCATAATTCTATTACTATTAGATCATACCCTTTTTTCCAATTATATTTTGGCATGCTATCCACATTTCATGGAACCCTAGCATAAACATAGGTAGTTTACTCTGGGTCTTTGAGACTTCTGTTTGAAGGTTTCCATGTCATGTAAAACGATGTTCAAATAGTTTATGCCTTTTTTTCTATTAATTTTTGCAAGATTATTTCAGCAGGGTCAATTATTTAAAATTCAGAGGGAGAAAGAATTTGAACCCCTTGATATTTATTATTACAATTATGTGGTAACAAATAAATTAGTGCTTAAAGAAGTCTTGGAATATAGAACCATAGAGATGACTGAAACAGAATACTTAGGAAGTTTCTTGGGTCTATAGATCCCACTGGTCCTGGTGATCTAAGATCTGTTAAGTCTGGCTTGCTGAGATTTAGCTTGTGTAGTGTGGCCACTGTTCTTCTGAATTAGTTGCCAACATTTAACAGCTAAGAGACTTTATGTACACATTTGAGTTTATAGCTATTTTTTTTTTTTTTTTTTTTTTTTTTTTAGTTTTCAGAAGACCCAGCTTCGATTTCCTCGAAGTAGGCAGGAGCTAAGTCCTACACAATGTAATAGCTCTCAGTTTGTGTAAAACTTCTTAACAATTCTTAAACTTGATCTTCATACATTTTTGTTGCCTGGAGGGTGAGGGGGAATCTGAGTTTACAAGATGTTTTTATGGTCTGAGATTTCTGAAGACTTGATATACTTTTTACCTTTTGTCTACAATGAGTTTTCAAAAATATCACATTAGTAAAGCTAATGTCTAGTTCTAGGTGCAATCCAAAGTATATAAGTAAAGAAAGAAATGGTTACAAAGTGGAAAAATAAACCCACGGTTCCACCAAAGCTAGACACCCAACCATATTAAAGCCAATGAAAACAATTTTTTTTTTCTATTTTATGTCCTTCTGCTATTTTCTTTGTTCAGAAAAATATTAGTTCTCTCTCTCTCTCTCTGTGAGTGTGTGTGTGTGTGTGTGTGTGTGTGTGTGTGTGTGTGTGTGTGTGTGTGTGGTACTGGAGAATGAACCCAGTGGCATTCTACCCCTGAGCTATTCCCTCAGCACTTTTTACTTTTTATTTTGAAATAAAGTCTCACTAAATTTATGAGGCTGGCCTCAAACATGTGAGCTTCCTAACTTATACTCCCAAGTACTAGGATTATAGGAGTATACCACCATGCCAGGCTGACACTGGTCCTATTAAAAGGTAGGAAGACACTGAAATTCAATTTTTTTTTCATGTGGGCACTACCTCATCATGGATCACTTATAGTCAATAAATCGAAGGGGAATAAAAGCAAAGCTATTTCAACTTTGTTTAATAAAATCAAATATTCACTTTCTTTCACACAATCTAAATAGGACATTTAATTAGTATTAAGCCATCATGCACTCATCTACTTCACTGTGGTTTGAAACCCAAGCAGACTAGAAGTAGGAGATGCAAAAGTTAGTAGTGATCCTTCAGAATCCCATTTTGAAACAGTTCTAATAATTAAAACAACATAATGATTCCTATTCTATGTGAAATGTGACAACAGGAATGCTCTGCATAAATCCAGTTGAATACAAATAGTAGTTTCTAAAATTATCTTTGGATTTTAAAAAGACATGCTATAAATTTCCTTCAATATTTGAAGTTAAAGTAGTTCAAATGAAAGTTACTTTTTTCTATAAAACATTTTTATATCCTCTTCTTCACTAATTCTTTTTTTTAAAAAATATATGTATTTTATTTTTTTTTTTAGCATGGATTTTTATACATTTCTTGGGTACAACAGGGTTAATCACACATTTTTGTTGGGTACAAGCTAGTACAGGTAAAGACTCCATGCACATATTTCTCATTAACCCTTCCCCAATTCCCACCCACCCTCCCCCTATCTCCTGGTCAGTTTAGTGATTGACTTTGATGTGATCTTGTAAGTACATCATGCTCATTAGGGTGTCCCCCCTCCTCCCATTACCTTCCATTAAGTCAAATTTTTTGTTCACCTAAGAATTCTCTT
>PVLC010001694.1:0-33805 GCA_004027655.1 Graphiurus murinus
CTACACCCCCAGCCCTATTTTTTATTCTTTATTTTGAAACCGAGTCTCACTAAGTTGTGGAGTGGCTCACTAGGTAGCTGAGGCTGGCCGCGAACCCGGATCCTCCGGTCTCAGCCTCCCGAATGCTGGGATTACAAGCGTGTGCCACCACGCCCAGCTCCTTCATTTTATTTTGAGGTAGAGTCTTGCTAAGTAGCTGAGGGTCTTTCTAAGTTTCTGAGGCTGGCCTCGAACCTGAGATCCTCTTGTCTCAGCCTCCCAAGTACTGGGATTACAGGTATGTGCCATTGTGCCCTGCTCAACAGTTTCCTTTTTCTTATTTTTTGCCAATTCAAGCTTAGCTTCCAGGTCTCTAGAAGCTTTTCCAAATGCCCCACTATCAATTAATTAACCCCTCTGCCCACTCACTGCTCCTTTGGAACCTCTACCCTTTCTGTCCCTTATTATTGTCTGTCCACTTGGCAGTCATCACTGAGTTCTGTGATGAGAGGGACTAGGTTTATATTGCTTCTGCTGGATTTCTAGAATCTAGTATGGGAATCAAGACATAACATAACATAGTTTTTAAAGATTTCCTGAATGAATGAGAGAAGGGATTAAATGGAATGGATTCAATGATGCCAGCCTCCGGGCAATTGTGGTAAAGTCCTAGTGTCAAGAGGAGAGCACAGCTCTGGGATCAGACCAAGGTCTACTTGAACCCTGGGTCCAGGCGTAATGGGATGTATGTATGAGGGTTCTCCAAAGGACAGAACCAATAGGAAATGCAGTGTATACATACACACATATGTATTCTATAAATATAGAATATTCTCTCCATACATAAACCATTAGAGTGTATATATAAACATGTATTATTATATAGTAGTTAATATATATAAATATTTTCTAATATGTATAGGATATGTGATCTATCTATCTATCATCTATCTACCTACTTACCTACCTTCTTACCATCTATTGAAAGATGAGATCAGGATTTATTTCAAGGAACTGGCTCGTCCAGTTGTGGGCTGGCCAGTCTGAAATCCACAGGGCAGAGCTGATGTCACAGCTCAAGGCTGAGAGCAGCCTGCTGGTGGAATTCCCTCTTCCTCAGGGGACTTTGGCCTCTTATCCTATTCAGGACTCCTAAAGGGAGGGCAGATCTGTAGCAGAGACTCTGAATGCTGGGCTTTTTCTGCTGCTTCTACTCCTACCTCACTGGGGAATACTCCTGAAGGAGGAGGCCCTCTTCTTTCTGTTTCTGGAGTCTGGCTGTGTGCAGCTCCTTTATTCTATTTCCGCCTGTGGAAAGGGGTTGGGATATAAGCAGTGCAAATTTGCTAAGTTCAAAGTGGCACATGGACTTCTGAGTGGCAGTAGGGGTAAAACTCAGTCAGGAATTGAAATTCTGTGATCTTGTAGATTTTATTACCCATCCTGGCTGATCCCACCCAAGCTCTGGAATCAAAGACACCCAGAAAACAAGATTTTATTTCTACCAAGGACCCGCCGAGTTCCCTCTCTGTCCACAGACGTTGCTAGCATATGTCCGTATATGCTGCTGAGTTTGGCTTTGGTTCTAATTTCCTTGAAATAGTTAGAGATAATTTTGTGTGATAAAAAAGGCTTATTTCTTTGATAAATGCAAGACCCAGAGACCTCCTTCTATTTTAAGCAAAATTAGCTTTCTGTTTTTGTTAAAAAAAAGAAGAGAAAATATTGCCCATCCTGTGTGTGGCCTGAACACAACCCTCAGAACATCTTAAAGGCTATCGGTCATAGTTTTTAAAAGGAAATATATTGTTTTTAATTATTCTTATCTTATTTTATATAATACTTTGTGGATTTATTTTTCACCCTGTAATCTTATGCCAAAAGGGGCCATTTAGGCTTATTTTTATTTGCAGACTGAAACAGAAACAAAATATACGGACTATGTTTACTATTTTAAATTGTACTCTCTATTACTTTTCCTTTCAACTTGAAAAGGACTTTTGTGCTATGCAATGATGTTTGACCCAGGGTCAGCAGCTTCCCTGCAGGCCAGTGGGGAGGCCTGAGAGAGCTCTGGGCCAGCAGGCGGCCATATATTTCTTCTATAATCCTGTGTGCGTGGGCGAAGTATCAGGCAAAGGTATAAATAAAATGTTCTGACTCCACATATGGTATTTTGGGTTTACAAATCCTTCATAAACTTTTTCCATTCCTATCAGCAGTTTTATTCATTATGGGACATCCAGCAAGTCTCCTTTCGGGATTATTTGAGAAGCAACAAAGACTTCCTGTGAAAGGAGCGTGTTTGCTGTAAGATTTGTGCAAGGATCAAGTGGCTGTGGGAGAGTCAGCCCTATATAGTCAGATCTCATGTTTTTGGTGGGGTTTCGCTAGTGTTGGCTTTCATGTCTTCAGCACATGGATCCCACAGGAGTGTAGCCATCATAATGGAAAAGTGCTTTCTCCGTTATCTTTAGGATATGGTGTGGCTTCTTACCTGTTCTCTCCTTCCAGTTTGCAGTCAGTTTGTGTTTTCTCTGATTTGGGGATCCAGGGTGGGCAATCAGGCCTAAAGATATAATTTCAAAACTAGAAACACTCACTGTGCCCTTGCAAATTGAAATCATGGTTGTTTTTCCATCTCTGTGTGAGACCACTCTAGGCCAGGTTGTGGAAACAGTATATCTTGGATCCAAAATAGCCAATAGAGGGGTGTGTCTGGAGGCAGACTATCTAGACACATCTCTCTGGGTGGCCTCATGAACAGGAACAAAGAGACGGAGCTCATACTGACTGGTAACTGGAGAAACAGATGTCCATGGCTGAGCTTGGCACAGGATGCTGGAGCGTGCCAGTCAGTGTAATTCAGAGTCCTGCATTCACACCCATGTGTGTGATAGCGAGCTCCGGGCCTTGCACCTGGAACTGAGTGTGGATGGATGTACTGGATAAATCAAGACGTCAAGTGCCAGACTGGATGGGGCCACTCTTTCTCTGCCTGCTTTATCACTAAATCATGTTGATTCTACCTGCTAATGGCAATACGAATCTCTCCTTTTCACGACAATGGCAGTGCCTTTGCCTTCGACCCTTCACAATTGGAATGATTTAATATTACTCAGTTGCAATCAAAGCAGTGGGTCTGCAGACCCTCAGAGAAGGACCCACCTTGTAGATAATAAATGAATAAGCTTCAGAATAAATTAATACGCTTCAGCGGTGGCTTTTTCGTGGCACGGGCCTCTTCCAAGAGCTGGGAGGAGCCCTCGTAATGTGTTCGCCTGGGTGCATATTCTTGTAAAATGTATTACAAGTAAGATATATTTAGCCATTGTTGGTTAAGAATGTTTTCTCTTTCAATTCCAACTTCCCCTCCATGTTCCTATTGTGTGTGTGTGGGGGGGGGGGGGTCAACACAGACATGGTGAGCACTTTGGGGCTCCACAGATAAAGGGAAGTTGAGGTGGGAATGCATAAGTTTGGGTTAAGTGGGGATATTTTTGTCGTTGGTAGTTGTTTCCAAGTGTGATTAGGTAATTGCTAGGTCTCCTGGTGTAGGATTAGTTTCGAGGAACACTGGCAGCCCCTGCGTGGACACTGACAGCCTCATGACAGGAAGTAGAGGGCGGGTATCATGTCATGATCTGAGTGCCCTGCAGCATCTGACACCAGCCGTTTACGCAGAGTCAAGGAGAAGCAAAGCTGGAAAGGCACAAAGCAGGAAGCTAGTCTGTGGGAAATTCTTCCAAAGTCAGATATGTAAAATTGCAAACATTTGCAAAACAGAAGTCTTCTCCTTTCAGGAAGAGAGTATGCCATGCTATGTATAAAATCATAAAGGCATTATACATTGTTTTCTCTCTTGATGAGAATTCTGCAAAAAGGAGTTATTGGAATGCCCATGTTTTAACTTATGAGTACAGTATTCATTATCATCCTAAAATCTTGCTAAGGTTTGCTTTCTTATTCTAAATAATTGTTAACTTTTGTACCTAATTGTATATTCTTAGCATTGATTTTTTCCTCCTAAATCTGGGCATGGTGGCACACACCTGTAATCCCAGTACTTGGGAGGCTGAGACAGGAGAATCACAGGTTTGAGGCCAGCCTAGGTAAACTAGCGAGGCCGTCTACAATTTAGCCAGACCTTGTTTCAAAATAAAAAATAAAAAAGGACTGGGGGTGTAGCTCAAAGGTAGATTGCCTGGATTCAATCCCCAGTATCATTTTTTTTTTTTCTTAAAGAAGGACTCCTCAAATTTTATCACCTTCAGGCTCTACAAAACCTGAATAAGTCACAGACTATCTCTTACCCTGTAATCAGGCTGGTATTCTTAAGGCAAAAGTCTGGTAGGTGAGGACCTCTAATTCAAATCTTGTGATGGTTTTTCTCCCTTTGTAAACTGGCACCTGCTGCTGCCTCCTTTTTCTTTCTCCTCTCCCCATCCTGTGCCCGAGAGCGTGCACATCCTTTAGTGTCTGGGACACACAGGGTCACTTGGGACACACAGCCTCTGGTTTGCTCCATCCCCTTTGCCTATGTGTTTCTCTCTGATGGCAAAGACTATTTCAACTATTTCTTTGCTTGTTGATAAACTTCTATTTGTTCTTAAATATAGCAAGGCAGAAAACCACACAGGTGAAGTAGAAACCTGCCAACACTAGCATTGGCTAATGGGATTTAGATGACCACAGCTAGTCGGGGTTAACTTAAAGGGCTCAGAGCACATATATCAGTAGGAGGTCTACTAGGTATCCCTGCTGCCCAGCCCCTTGTTTGATGCTGAACACAGGTCATTAATGGAGACCAGGAAGCACCCACTGTCAGCCCGCTCCCTAATGCTCTGCAGCAGAAAGGGTGGACCCTGGCTGTCCTCTTTTCCCTGGCCGTCTTATTTCTTCTGCAGTGCTCTCTTGCTTTAGTGACTACCTCGTCCGGATATGGGGCATCTCCGGCCAGGCCAGCCTCCTTCTCATCTTCAATTCCAGGCATTTCTTCTCTGACTCTCTTTCAAGCTAGAGCTGTAGGGATGCCCTGGAGAAAGCCATTTGTTTCTCCTTCATTCTCTATTTATCAGGGTTCTGTCATCCCTCTCTTCGTTCTTAAATAGTATCTGCCAAAGAAATGGTATCTATAAATAGAATTCATCTTATATTTGTGACTAATGAGCCCAAACCACATGTGGCAAAACAGTGTGGTGAGTGCAGTTGTAGATATTCTTTGATTTCATGTGATGGTATTATTAGCAACATTTATGATAATAAAGCAAAGGCCAATTATTGTTTACAACATTTACTGAAAGCCTTTTCAAGCAAGCACTCTTTCATTATTTAGAGCGGACTTTAATTAGTCGCAGTGCTGTTATACTAAATTATGACAGAGTTTTATTAACATTTTAAGATTATTTTCCCTTCTTTATTTCATTTCTCGTCGTCTCTCTGTGAGTGTGTCATCCAATCTTTCTCTTCAGTTTAGAGATTTACACGTAAGAAAGGTTGTGCCAAGTTGCAGTCCTCCCCCTGCCCCCTTAGAGAACACATGCTGTATCAAGAAAAGACATAAGGAAATGCTGGGAAATTTCCAGGCCAAAGAAAGCAAACGTTAAATCTATCATTCTGTAAGTATGCCCTCAGACAACTTTACTACAGAGCTCTCCTGTGATTAGGTTTTTGGAGAATAATGAAAACAGTTTTCCTTTGCATCCTCAAAGTTATGCACTTTTTTCATCCTCCACACATCTAATTAGGGTAGTCCTCTACCCCTTTTCTCTGGCTGGACAGGGTAACAGATACAGTTCTTCTGAATCCTGAGAGCAGCAAATATGCACAGATAAATCTGTTCTTCAAACGTGTTGTCTCCATTGTTACTTCATTTAGGGGGCAGAAAGAAGGAGCCTAAGGACAGAGGCTGACATGTATCTGTCCTTAAAGAAGGTAGAAGTCCACCAATTGTATTAGCCTGTTTTCTGTTGTTGTACTGAATACCACACACTGGGAAATTTATAAAGAAAATAATTTCCTTGAAGTTCTGGAGACTGGGAATTCCAAGGTTAAGGAACTACATCTAGTGAGGGCCTTCTTGTTGGTGGGGAGTCTCTGCAGAATCTCAAGGTGGCTCAGGGCATTACATGCCAAGATAGTCTAAACCAGCCAGGGAGAGCTCGCTTGCATAGCAAAGATACTTCCTAATAGCCCATCAGTCCATTAACATATACATTGATTGACCCACTCATGAGGACAGAGGCCTCATGACCCAATCAACTCTTAAAGGTCTCATCTTGTTCCATATCCTAATGCTTCACTATGAGTTTTTGTGGGGATATTCAAACCACAGCACCATTGTTCTGTTCACTTGACCATGAAGAGTGAGTCAGAATAGCAGTTTGTCCCCTGGCACCTTGTCCCCAGGCCTAGAGCTTTACAAATAAAATCATGAAAGTTGGTCTACCTGAAGTGTGTTGTGATCTGTTGGGGTTGAGAGGTTCCCGGGCCACCAGGTGTTCTTTAAATCCCTACCAGGTGAAGGGATCTTTGAGGTCACTGGAAGACTTATGTGAGATAGACTGCAACTTTCCAAATACAATTTTGCCCAGCTGGACTTGATACCACATGTCAAGTACCAGAGATAACAGTCTAGACATTTTTTCAAGACTGAAACACTTTCAAGGACATTTACTGTTATTCCAACAAAACTACAGTCCAGTTTCTAGCTCCACAAAATTCAGATCTTTCTTTCATTTCCTGTAAGTAATAAGGGTTACAGGAGGATCAAGGGAGCAGGCTGGGAGTGAAGATAAATGACAACTCAGCACGCCTTCGAGAGGATACAGAAAGGAGGCTATTTATTTTATACAAAAATAGTTATAACTCCTATGTGTGCTCAGATCTATTTTGCCCCAAAAGATAAGTAGCCTTTTTTTTTCTGGGAGATAATTAATAGTTTCTTATCTAGATTTCCCTTGTCCAGACTAAGCTGCTAGGCAGGGTAGAAGAAAAACATGGGCATATTCAGTATGTTAATTATAAGGTTATAAAATGTAGCCTAAATACAATGGCCTTAAAGATCCTGAAATCTGTGCCAAAAATGAATCACAGAGGGACAGAGTCACTGCAAAAGATTCCAGAAGTTACCATTTCCACTCATGACTTATTTATGTATCACTTCTTTGATAGATATTATGTTAATTAGTTTACTTTCTTTGATTTGTTCACTCTTTCAATTGGATGCATTAAGCGTTACGTGAAAAGATTGGACACAATCATAATATGGATATTTTTAGGCTGACATGTGTAATGCTTCCAAAAGTCAATAAATATGCTAAACAAATAAAGATGCTTATTGGCATAAGTTTCTGTTTTCTTATGCCTGCACTGAAATATACTGTCCTCTGAGGGACCGAGAGCCAATAACAAGCCCAAGAGACATCAGACAAGCTAGCCTTAACTGGACAATTTCTTGCAAATGTAATTGAGATAGGTGAACTCATAGGAAGAGAAAAGAGACTCCTTGGTAAATGATGACCAATCACGCTCCTTTCTTTAGTCTGATGAACAAAACTCCCAGTACATACTTGGACCATATCAACTAGAACAAAAACATGATCAATGTAAGTTCCACGAGATCCAAAGGCTTACACAATGATTTATGACTAGACGTCTTGACCAAGAAGAAAATCTGAACCCCACCTATCATATAGGATTTGCTTTTTCAAAGAAATGTCCCTGGGGACCTACACGTTTCTTTCCAGGAAAATCATATATATATAATCAGAGAGCTCAAACCTGGATGTGTCTTGTCTTCTCGTGAGGAGACCTGTACCCTGCCTTTGGGGTGTGCACACCTTTGCTATTCTTCAATAAATCTTTGCATGCGCCTTGCTTTCCTTTCGATGCATTCTGGAATTCTTTTCAGTGATGTAGGTGAAGAACTTGCCTGAGATGAGTTGAAGTTCTACTCTATACTTGGAGGGACCTCCTTGGATCCCGGTCTGGTGATATAACTATGAGGGGAGGAAAGGGCTGAGAGAAAGGGAGAGGGAAATTTTTCCTTCTTCCAAATTTCACAATGACCCTGTTTGGACTTTGAGCCACATCCTCTGGCATTGGGGTGGGTTCCTCTGGTTTCCTTTCTTTCTTTCTTTTTTTTTTTTTTAAAGAAGGCAATCTTGTTTTTGCAGTACTGGGGATTGAACTCAGGGTGTTCTACCTCCAAGCTATACCCCCAGCCCTATTTTTTATTCTTTATTTTGAAACCGAGTCTCACTAAGTTGCGAAGTGCCTCACTAGGAGGCTGAGGCTGGCCACAAACCTGGATCCTCCGGTCTCAGCCTCCCGAATGCTGGGATTACAAGCGTGCGCCACCACGCCCGGCTTCCTCTGGTTTTCATTTCTCTTGAGTTGACCCCTTGGATTTAATGTCCTCCATCAAACCCAACGATTTCATCTTTCTAGTAGATCTCTTTGCTTCCAACAAATGGCACTTTATAAAGAAAGCTTGGAGAGAAATTTGTATACAAAGCATTTTACTTACTCTACCTGTGATACTCATTTTTTTTCTACACTTGCTCCCCAAAATTCTATTCCCCTGCCTGATTTCCAGGACAGAAATCTGAAGGCAGCCCCTCACCTGCTTCAGCCCTCCTATACTTGTCACCATCAGTCATGGCATTCAAGCACACATCTGGGTGCCCAGGGCCCACCTCGAGGTCCTTCAACAACCAAACTTTCTCACACCTGCCAAGTGGAAAGGCAAGACTTGACCCTGAAGGAGAAGAGGGTTTCTACTCTCCAAATTCTTCTACAAAGTCAGGTGCCTCATTTCACATTAGTCTTTCCATCTGGTGTCATCTCATCTCTAATGTATTTCCCTGCTGTACCACACCACTTTCCACCTCTTTCCTTCCCATCCCCCCTTTGAGTTTACATGTATCTTACAAAAATCTTTCTGATATGGGCCCAGGTCCCACTTGTATCTGCCACCCGAGTCTGGACTTCCACAGAACATCCCACTAGCTGGACTGATTATGTGTTGGGTGTGGCACATACTAGATATGATTACTCCAAGTGGCTGGCCTTTGGCAAGCCCCAAATTATATATATATATATATATATATATATATATATATATATATATATATATATATTTTTTTTTTTTTTTTTTTTTTTTTTTTTTTTTTTTTTTTTTTTTTTTTTTTTTTTTTTTTTTTTTTTTTTTTTTTGGTGGTACTGGGGATGGAACTCAGAGGCATTCTACCTCCGAGCTATACCCCCAGCCCTATTTTTTTTATTCTTTATTTTGAAACCGAGTCTCACTAAGTTGCGGAGTGCCTCACTAGGTAGCTGAGGCTGGCCGGGAACTCGGATCCTCCGGTCTCAGCCTCCCGAATGCTGGGATTACAAGCGTGAGCCACCACGCCCAGCTCCCAAATTATATTTTGAAAATTACTTTTTTCCTCTTAATTTTCAATCCCTTGAGTATTTTAAGAGGAAATTTAATTCATCTGTTTCTGGCTCAGTTGCAATTATAGTAATTCATCAGAACCTTTTGTTTTGAGACTTATTTGATGTTCAAGAGGCTGTATGAACTTTTCCACAGGACTTTGAAAATGCTCTTCCTAGAATCAGAACTAGGCTTTGGCCAGCTATTAATCAATTTCAACATGACACTGTGTGATTTTAGTTCAAGACTTAAATGAGCTAAAAGGTATCTTCTAACCATTATACAATCATTCAGACAACAGCTGGTTATTGCATCCCATAAGATACTGAATTAGGAAAGATTACTTGTGCCTGGAGGCTGAAGCCTCAAAATATACCAACAGTTACACGATGAGGTGATATGGGAAGTCTCAAGAAGATGGCATTAAAATTTAAACCCTTTGTGGTAATTTTTGCACTGTTATGAACATGAAAAATGTAAGAGCCAATCGTCTTGACTCCTGATAGGAACACTCATACAGGCACATCATTACAGACAGTCAGCAGAATTGGGTGATTGCTAAAGGGGGATTGTGTATGTAATTAAGTCTTTGGAGACGGACGTCACTGTAAGAGGAGTGCCTGTGCAAATGATATGTAGACAATTTGAATGGGGGTTGGAATTTCCATTCCAAGAAGGTGAGAGAAGTGAGAATAGTTTTAGCAGCTCTTACTTTGCTAGGCATGGAAAACAACCTACGGAGCAAAGTATAAACTGGATGTTGATATGTCTAGACTATTTCTTGTCTGGGTGCAGAAAAGGAATTAGCTACAGGAAGCAAGGTTAGGGTAGCGAGTGTCCTCTGAGTGTTATCTGAGAAAATCAGTCTCTAATGGTGCAAATATGGTATAGTCATGGCATCCCAAACAACTAGTACTGAATGCTCAATCTTGGAAGAATCTGAGTGGAAACCGGGCTTGGTTGTGCCTGCCCTTATAGGCCCCATATGCAGTCAGTACAAGCTGGGGTCCATTTTAGTTGACCATTGCCATTCTGTGTCACTGGCTAATTATTTTGTACTCGCTCGATCACTCTCTTTAATGTTGTTTTTTAAATACTTTTATTGATGTATTGTAATAATACATCAAAGTGAGGTTCAAAGTGATTCAAGCGAACATACACATAGACCTTGGAGAATTTCCCTTCAAATCTCACCTTGCTATCACCTGCCCCCCATACATAATAGCGAGAATGGTAGTGATGCCTTCACACAAGGGCACAGCAGAATTTGAACTGTTTCTTTCATCAGTTCTGCCCTTTCCCCTCCCTCCCTCCCACCCTCTATCCCCTCACACTATTCTGAGGGATATCTCTCCTCAATCATCTAGAAGGTACCTTTTGTTCCTGATTTTATGTCTTCCATATATGAAAGAAAACATTTGATCTGTGACTGGATGATCTCACTTAGCATAATATTCTCAGTTTCATCCATTTTCCAACAAATGATGCAATTTTGTTCTTCTTTGTGGCTGAGTAAAATTCCATTGTGTGTATCCACCACATTTTCCTTATCCATTCATCTGTTGACTTACATTGGTTCCGTAATTTGGCTATTGTGAATTGTGTTGTTATAAACATGGATATGTATATCACTATAGTATTCTGACTTCAATTCTTTTGGAAAGATACTGAGGAGTGGTATAGCTGGATCATAAGGTGGTTCTATTCCTAGTCTTTTGGGGAACATCCGCATTAATCTCCACAGTGCTTGTTCTAATTTGCAATCCCACCAACAGTGTATAAGGGTTCCTATTTCCCCACATCCTTATTATTGTTTGTATTCTTGATGGTTGGCATTCTAGCTGGAGCTAAAGGGAATTGTAGGGTAGTTTTGATTTGCATTTCCCTGATTTCTAATGATGTTGAACATTTTTTAAAATATATTTGTTGGCCATTTGTATTTCTTTTGAGGAGTGTTTATTCAGTTCAATTATCTTTTTTGTGTGTGATATTGGAGGTGGAACCCAAGGGGCATTCTATCTCTGGACTACATCCCCAGACTTATTTTATTTTTATTTGGAAAGAGGGTCTCACTAAGTTGCTGAGATCCTAAGTTTCTGAGACTGGCTTCAAACCTGTGGTTCTCCTCTCTCAGCCTCCAAAGTACTGGGATTACAGGTGTGCACTATCATGCCTGGCTCCCAGTTTTTAATTTATTTTTAGTGTGAAGTTTTTTTTTTTTAAGTTCTTTGTATATTCTAGATATTAAGCCTCTATCAGAGGCTTATCTAGCAAAGCTCTTCTAAAGAGCTTTCTAAAGGCTCTTTCTTCAGACTCTTGATGGTTTCCTTTGCTTCAGAAGCTTTTACACTTGATATTACCCCATTCAGGCACTGGTAGAGACTTCTTCAATAAGACCCCCAAAGCTCAAGAAATAAATCTGAGACTTAATACATGGGATGGTATCAAGTAGCCTTCTCTTTTGATTTAGAGTTAGTAATTGCATCCCAAACACAAGCTGATTGGTTTTGTTACAAACTACGTGTCCTCCACTAGAACATGGAAGGAATTATACCAGGAGAGATTATGAGATAAAAAAATTAGTAGAAAAGAGAGATTTGGTTTTATCATGATCGGGAACTCAGCTCTAGGCCGCCCTTGAACTCGTACCATCCCTAATTCAACTAGTGTTGAGATTTGGATCTTATGTGGAGTTGGACATAAGCCTTCTCTTCAGGAAGTGAAAGCTGCTTGAGGGGCCAACATGATAAAGAGAGAATGTGAGGAGTTGAGGACCCCTCCCAAAGGAAGCAGCAGTCAGCTGAGTCTCTTCTCCTTCCTCCCACATGTGAAAATCCAATACAGTTCAGGACCAGCCAAAGCCCATTTCCCATGAAGCTTCCCTTGGCACCCTCAGCCTTGGTGGCCACCTGTTCATTGTTTCACATGGATGCCCACAGTACATGAAGTTTTATTGGTGTTCCTTATTATAGATGTGTGCTATTCTACATGAAGTCTGGGATAGAACCTTCATTAACCAATGATACAGATGATATTTGAGATTTCCTTCGTCTTCTGAACGCTATGGTAAACTCATGGGGCCACACCGAGTAGTTTTTGGGTGAATTTTTCAAGTGAAAAGAAAATATACTACTGGGATAGAGGGTAAGTAAAAGAGATGACCAAAGCTACAGCAAAATGAGAGTTCGAGGGGCATCCTTGACATGCTGTTGTGGGTGGGAGGGCATGATGATATGTGCCCAGAAGGGTGCTTATCTGTGTGTCCTGGGTGTTATGAGAACTCAAAGTCTATAGCAGAACAAAAGCAAGCTTTGGGCTTCAGGTTCCTATGGCTAGCTAATACAGGAGAGCCTGAATGGCCATCTTCTCTTCTGGAATCCTTCTTTTTTCCCTCCTGTCACATCTCACCCAAATGAGGATGCAAATCAGAGACTGAGCAGCTGTTAGATCTCTTCTCCCTGACCCCTTTCCCTGTCTGCTACAGAGAACAGAAGCCACACCAAGGAGAGACACTTACCAATTAGTACCACCACAGTTTAAATCCAACTTTACTTAAAGTATACGTTTCTTATTGAGTGAGGTTTTCTTATTCCTGAGTCTAGTATAATTTGAGGTCACTATCTTAGTCTCATGATCTGTATATAATGCCACCTGTTTTTTAATTTATTACTTTACAGTATTTCCATTTAACCTGTAACTCACTGTAACACAATTTTGACATTAGGGATTGTCTTTTCCCTGCATTATATGCCAAGAGGAAACATGGTTTGAAACCAAGAGAAAAGTGGAGAAGTCAAGAAAAATAGGCTTGGGAGAAAGTGTGAGGGCCAATTGCATTGTTAACTACCTCAAATGCCACCTGGAGGTCAAATGAAATAGCAGAAAAATAACTGTTGGATTTGGAAATATGTAGTTGTTCATCTGAACCAAGGCAGGATCAGAGATGTCTTTGAGGAGGCAGTTAGACTGGAATTCTTCGAAAAGTAAATTGGAGGTTAAGAAAGTGGAAATGGAGACTTGTGTAGACAATTTTCTAGAAGAACTAGCTCAAGGCTGAGTGTGGGGGTGCATGCCTATAATCTCAATACTTGGGTGGCTGAGACAAGAGGTTCAAAGTCAGCCTTGGTGACTTTGCGAGGCCCTCAGAAACTTAGTGAGACCCTGTTTGATAATAAGAAACAAAATAGGGCAAGAGGTGCAGCTCAGAAGTAAAATGTCCCTGTGTTCAATCCTCAGATGTACCCGCATGCGCGTGCGCGCGCGCACACACACACACACACACACACACACACACACACACACCACACGGATTGGCTCAGAGAAAGAGACAGGGTGAATGGATCTGCTAGCTAGGTCTATGCCTCTATTTGTAGCTTTTCCTCCACAACCCAAATTCCCTGCGTGTGGTTGAACTCACTCTCCGGAACATCTGTCCCTTTCTAATGCTAAGGACTTTCATTCTCCATATCAAATCAGACTCTGAGCCTCCCTTTGAAGGATGCATCAGACTCTGAGAATTGATTCACCCTGGCATCATACTGTAAAAACAAAAAGGGCTCCATCCTTAAAAACAGGAAAATCCAGAGGAAGCTTCAAAATTAACTTTTTTTTCTTTAGAATATTTCCCATCTAATAGAAATACTTAGGTAGGTCTCTACCTACACTATTCTTTATACATAAAATAAAACAACATAATTTTTTATAGGTGCTTGTAATTATACATCATAGTGAGGTTCAGAGTGACAAATACTCACATGTACACGGCATCCATTGTGTTTCCCTCCAGCCCCCCCCCATAGATAATCTTTATAAATATAAACTGATAACTTCGGGTATGAACAAAGAATTAGTTGAATAGTTTCCGTTATCACATCCCCATTTTTTCCTTCCCACCTCTCTCTCTCTCTCTCTCTCTCTCTCTCTCTCTCTCTCTCTCTCTCTCTCGGAATCTTCCTCCCCCATTTCATTACTATCTCCTCTCCTTTATTTGAGGTTCTCTTTGTTTCTCAGTTTCTGTCTAGCTTCCACTTAAGAGTGAAAACATATGGCCCTTCACTTTCTGTGACTGACTAATCTCACTAAGCATAATATTCTCAAATTCCATCCATGTTCCTGCAAATGACATGACTGTGTTCCTTTTTAATGGATGAATAGACTTCCAATGTGTGTATATACCAACATTTCCTAATCCTTTTGTCTGTTGACAGACACCTAGGCTGGTTTCATAGCTTGGCTATCGTGAATTGTGCTGCTATATGGAAATGCATGTATCCCTTCAATTCATTTGGGAAGATTCCCAAAAGTGGTATGGCTGGATCATATGGTGGCTCCATTCCCAGTCTTTTAAGGAACCTCCATACTGCTCTCATAGCAACTGTACTAGTTTTCAGTCTCACCAACAGTGTAAAACAGTTCCCATTTCCCCATATTCTCCCCAGCATTTATTATTTTTTATATTTTTGATGATTGCCATTCTAACTGGGGTTAGATGGACTCCCAGTTTTGATTTGCACTTTCCTTATTGCTAATGATATTGAACATTTTTTTCATATATTTATTGTCCATTTGTGTTTTTTCTTTTGAGAAGTGTCTATTTAGATCCACTGTCTACTTCTTAATTTGGGTTTTTGTTTTTAGTTTTTAAAATTCTTTATATATTCTAGATATTAATCCTCTATCAGAGGAATAGTTGGAGATTTTCTCCTATTCTGTAGACTCTCTCTTTAGGTTCTTGCTAATTTCCTTTGCTGTACAGAGGCTTTTTAATCTGATTCCATTCCATTCCATTTATTGATTTTTGTTTTTATTTCTTGAGCTTTGGGGGTCTTATTGAGGATGTTTCTACCAGTTCATATATGTTGGAGAGTTGGTTCTATGTCCTTTTCTAGTAGTTGCAAAGTCTCTGGTCTAGTTTCTAGATCATTTATCCATCTTGAATTGACTCTTGTGCTGGGTGGGAGGTTGGAGTTTCGTTCCTCACCCACACTATTCTCTCTATATAAAATAAAACAGTTGAACATTTTTTTCCTCCTATCTAGCAAGTGGCCAAGGGCTGTGTGTGTGTGTGTGTGTGTGTGTGTGTGTGTGTGTGTGTAAGAGAGAGAGAGAGAAAGCAAGAGAGATAGGAGGGAAAGAAGGAAAAAAGGAAGGGAGGAAGGAAGGAACGAAGAAAGGAAGGAAGGAAGGAAAGATAGAATGCACAGGTTAGAAAGAAAGAATAGAGAATTGGTCAAAGACACATCTTCATGTAATTATTCTGGTCTCCAACTACATTTTTGGCAGATTTAGGTAGAGGTACCATGCATCTTCAAATTTCATTCCAGGCCTGAAAGTTACTTTGCAAGATGTAACAGCTATTTGTTCTTTTTGCTTATATATTAATAGATTTTCCATTAATCTTAGGATTTTCTGGATACAGAATCATAAATAAGAGGGATTTTTGTTACCTTCTAAGAGCTATATGTTAACTTCAGTTTCTTGTCTAAGTTGCACAGCTGAGACTTCAAAGCAGTGTTAAAGTAAGAAAGGATGGACACTCTGGTATTCTTCCTGAACTCTCATATTTCTGCATGAATTATAACATAGGCTATTGATTTATTATCCATATCCTTTCTCACATTACAAAAATATCTACTTATTTTTAGTAGAGTGTTTGTTGTTGTTTTCTTTGAACATCAGTATGAGTGTTGCTTTTTCGGGATTGACTATAATGCTACTATGATTTTCTGTGATGAATTAAGAATGGATTACTAATCTTAAATCATTCTTGCAGTCTTTCAATAAATTCAACTCCCAACAAATCCTTTTTGTCTTTTGATTCATTGGATTTTGTTTAAGAATGTTTACAAATATATAAGACAATTATTTATTGTCATGTTTACAAAGGACTATTATGTTTTCTTACTTCTATTACATTGTCAAATCTTGGATAATGACTGTGCTATAATGAAATAGATTGCTTCTTATATTTTTCTAGTACTGGATTATATTAGTGAAGGTATCACTATCTAGTTGTTACAACCCCCAAATCTCAGTGGCTAAATCTAATCTGTTTATTTCTCAATGATAACACTGTTGAATGTGGTTGGGGACTCCATTGTGCTAGCACTGGTTTATCCTGCTCATGAGAATGGATCAGGTGTGTCTCCTTCCAACTCCATGTTCACAGTGTGATGTTACCTCAGTTGCCTAAGATCAGCCATAGTGGGAGCATTTACACTACAGAAATTGGCAAGTGTTACTAATCAGAGTCCGACATCTCCACAACTCAAAGCTGCTTATTAAACATTTACCAGCATATCACAATTAGGATGGATCTTCTGGGGATCTCTCCTCCAGTCCTGACTCAGGGATCCTGTCTTTTATCATCACATAGTTTTGCTCTCACTTTGAGCTGCAGGGAAGGGAAAAGAGAGGATGTAAGGGACTCTAGGATCTGTTATGGTCAGACCTGGAAATAGAGTCCTTTGTTTTTGCTGACATTCCATTGGCAAGCACTTGTCACATGGGCTCCCTCAGATGCAAGGGATATGAAGATATCATCCTTCTATGTGCACATCTCCTTTAGGACATCTCATTCTGACCACTCATCTATCGATTCTGACACCAGGACCAAATTTTCACTTTGTAATATACTCTTATTTTATAGCTCCACCTCTCCACCCTTGTTTTCCCCCAATATTTTATTTTATATCCTTACCATTTTCTCTTCCAGATTGATTTTAGAACTCACTTGCTGAATTCTTTAAAAAAATCTTTTTTGAATTTTAAGATTTTGGAGAATAAAATTGACAAAATTGACACTATTAGGTTAGCTAACATTAAGTAATTCCTTAATTCTTAAAATTAAACCTCTTAGATCATTTTGTATTCTTTTGGTATACTGTTGAGATTGAATGGATAAAATGTGATTTAGAATTTCTACATGTAATTGACAAATGGGATTGGTTTTTAGTCACAGTCTTTCTATTCTCTCCCATTCCCTTTTTATATCATTGTCAGATACTTTACTAGTAATATGAGAAAATTAATTGAGAATAGTCTTCTCCTTTTGTTTGCATTCTAAAAAAAGTTCAAATGGCCTGAAAATTCTGTTCCTTGAATCATCTGACATTTTTGCCAACTTTTAAACTGTATTTTACAGTTTTTGTTTTATTCACTTTCTACTTCTTTATGAACTAATTATTTTAGTAATCTTGGTCTTAAAAATTATTTCTTCAATTGATATTTTCAGTCATTAGTAAAACATTGATGGTAGAATTGTGTGTGTGCGGTGAGGAATTGATTAGATTGGAAAGCGGTACTTTCTGAGATAATGGGAAGTTATACAGCTTGTTTGTGGTGGTGCTTCCTTGATGTATAAATCTGTCCAAAATCATTAAAATTTACACTTATAACTGGTGCATTTCATTGCAACCAAGCGGTACATCAATAAAGCTCATATCAATAAAGCTCATTTCTTTCTTTTCTTTTTCTTTTTTTTTTTTTGTACTGGGGATTGAATGCAAAGGCATTCTACCTCCAAACTACACTCTCAGTCTGATATTTTTTATTTCTTATTAGGAAACAGTGTCTCACTAGGTTACTGAGAGCCTTGCTCAGTTGCTGTGGCTGGCTTTGAACCTGTGATCCTCCTGTCTCAGCTTCCCAAGTACGGGATTACGTGCACCACCACGCCCCTGGCTTAAAGCTCACTTCTTTAAAAAGCCTTTTATATTCAGTTGTTTTCAATGTGCCAGTAATATATACATAATGTACTTGTGTTTTTCAGCCTTACATTTGTAATCATAATAAGAATGCTTTCATCTTTTTTCATTTTTTTTTCTGAAAAAATAGGGCCAAGATTATAGCTCAGAGGTAGAATGCCCCTGAGTTCAATATCCAGTAACACACACACACACACAGAATGAAAGAATTAAGCAGTATCAACTGATATCTCTGGTGAAGAAAGTAAATATATTAATTTCTTCTTTCTTTCCTGATCATAAAATTCTTTGGTTTTAATGTACAGTGGACCCAGAGTAAGTACTCAATAAATATTTGAATAAATGAATAATTAAAAAACAGAGGAATATGTAATTGTCATTATCAAACACCAACTATGTATGTATTCACACATAAAATGACAAATTTATAGATATATGTCCCCTATAGTGCCAGGTGCCCAAAGTACCTGTGCTTCTAAAATGAATGCCAATTGTTCATGAGAAAAGAACAATTTTATTGGTAGAACACTAGAAGTAAGAAATAAATGATTGCCTTTGTCTCAGTGTGTTTCTTCTTATCCAGTACTGATGGCAAATGGAAATTTCATTCTGCCTACATTGAGTGAATAATGAGTCAGCTTCATAAATTGTATAAATGGGGAAAAGTTTTATACCTATTCTCTGGAGATGAAAGCTTAGTATTCTTAGAGTAGCTCCATCCTTTTCCCATCAATTATAGTGGATAGTGCATAGTAGAAGAGGGTGACCAATGATCCTGGTCTTGGAAGAGGGTGACCAATGATCCTGGTCTGTCTGGGATTAAGGGTTATCCAAGGATGAAGGGCTTTCAAAGCTGAAACCCACAAGTCTCAGGAAACCCAGGAAAGTCCTAGATAAATCAGGATGAATTAATAACCCTATAGCTAACACATGTAGCATTTTATAATAACATATAGCCAACAGCATATTACATAACAATGAAGAAGCAAAGAGATCCAGCATTAAGTTGACATTTTAGAGACCCATGTTATGAGCCTACTGTATCACTAACCCTACCTGTAGCAGATAGAATTTACACATTAGGTAGTTTTTTACATGATCTGTGAGTGCCTTGATAAATTCTCTAATTTTGATAATATTTATAGACTTCGAAGATCAGGGGGCTCTTTTTGCCACGGTAGTTACCCATCCCCTCTTGCATTTTTGAGATCCTGTTGAAACTTACAGACTCTTTCCAACTCTGGTCTGTTGTCATCAGAAATACCGCACTTTTAACAAAAGTGCCAAGTCACTGGACTCATGGGGTTAGCTCATTTCGAAAACGGAACTGGTCTTTCTACCAAGAACCAGAGAAATGTTGAAAACATGAAACAACCAAAATCTGTGGTATATTTGTTAAAACCAAGACTCTAACCCTGATCTAAACCAGACTGTTCTCCTCCTGACTTCCTCCTTTTTTCCCTTAATTAAGCTAACTGGAAAGGCAAGGTTTTCATCAGAGCAAGACGGCAATCTTCCCACCCTAATCTCTAGGACAAAACAGAGAATCTGGTCTGAAATTGAATTTGAAATATTAAAGAAAAATGACTACCAGCTTAATGCTGTCACCGTCCTATGTTTATTTTTCTTTCTTTTATGTCTGATGTCAAGGAGAAAATAATGTCATCTGCTGGAAATTCGAGCATGTTTGCATTTTGACATAATTAGAATTAATGTTGGAGGGCCAAACCAGCACTGAACAATCCCTGTGCTTCCCATGTGTGTAAAACATTTTGTAATGACTTTCACTTCATCTGAGAGCCTGGCTGGTTGCCGTAAGCCACCTAGATCCAAGCAGCAAAGTTCTTTTCTTAAAAAAGAAAATTTATGTGCTGGAAGTTAAAAATTAGGGCATCGGTAAAATAAGCCTCTGCAAATTGCTTTATCCATTTGGGGTTCTCCTCCATCTATATTTCTTCTTTCGGCAGCTTGGATGGCAGAGCTTCTCACACACATAGCGAAGGACCTGCATCCTTCAGCTGTTGTAAAGGCAAGCCACCAGAGGAAGGGACAGCAATGAGTTTTCCTTAAGGGTTTGTAAACCCAAAGAACTGGGTTCTGCGAGATCATCTGTGGGAGTCATTCAGCCAGGGGGCCCAGGCACAATGGTTATTTGTTGGGGAGCAGGCAGTAGTTCACAGGATGTTTGACTTTTCCATAAATTATTTTGCCAACTGAACACACAGCCTTTGTGATTCATGCATAAAAATCTCTCACTTAAAATCTTTCAGTAGCCTCTCATCGCCCACTGGATAAAACCTAACCTCTAATACCCCTGGCAAGAGGCCCAAGGCTTTTCTTGAACTGGGTAATCATTAGCTCTCTAGCCTCATTTTCCTACTGCTCATCTCACATACAGCAGGCCCCAGAGATGGAAAACCTGGCAGATTCTTGAACATGAATGGATCTGTTCCATGAACACACTCTCCCCTCTACTGAGAAAGCTCCCATTTACCTTTATATATACTTTCATCCAGCACTTGGTACCTGCTAGGTACTCACTGCATTTGTTGGATAAATGAATTTCAAAACTTGGTGCACCTATTGATAGACATCTAGGTTGATTCCATATCTCAGCTATTGTGAATTATGCTGCAATACACATGGGTATTCATGGATCATTAGAGTATTCTGACTTTAATTCTTTTGGAAAGATGCTGAGGAGTGGCATAGTTGGGTCATATAGTGATTCCAATCCTAGTCTTCTGAGAAACTTTCACACTGATCTCCATAGTAATTGTACCATTATAGTGGCTGCAGCACCACTAACAGTGTATGCGGGTTCCTATTTCTCTACATCCTTGCCAGCATTTATTATTGTTTGCAGTCTTGATGATTTCCATTGTAATTGGAGTTAAGTGGAGTCTCAGGGTAGTTTTGATTTGCATTTCCTGATTGCTAATGATGTTGTACTTTTTTTTTTCATATATTTATTGGCTATTTGTATTTTTTAAGAAGTGTCTATTCAGTTGAATAGCCCATTTTTAATTATTTTTTTGTGTGTATGTGATGTTTTTGGGGTTCTTTATATATTCTAGATATTAGTTCTTTATTAGAGGAGTAGCTGGCAAAGCTTTTCTCCAATTTTGTAGTCTCTCTCTTTCGATTCTTGATTGTATACTTTGTTATGCAGGTGCTTTTAAATTTGATGGCATTCCATTTATTGATTCTTGATTTTATTTCTTGAGCTTTGGGGGTCTTATTTGGGAAGTCTCTACCAGTGCTTATATGTTGGAGAGTTGGTCCTATGTTTTCTTCTAGTTTCTAATTTCTAGGTCTTTGATTCATCTTGAGTTGATTTTTGCGCAGTGTGAGTGATAGAGATCTAGTTTCATTCTTCTACATATGGCTATCCAGTTTTCTCAATACAATGCTATTTGTTGAAAAGGCTGTCTTTTCCCCCATGTATGTTTTTGACACCTTTGTCAAAAATCAACTGGTTATAAGTGTGAGGATTTGTCTCTGTATCATCTATTTCATTGGTCTATGTGTTTGTACCAATACCATGCAGTTTTTGTTATTAGAGTTCTGTAGTATAATTTGAAAGCAGGTATGGTGATGCCTCCTTCATGGTTCTTATTGTTCAGGATTGCTTTGGCTATCCTGGGTCTTTTGTTAATCACTTTGAATCTCACTATGATGCATAATTACAACGTACCAATACAAATATAAATATAGCTTCCATTACTTGGTGCAGACTCGTCTAGATGGAATAAGGACTCCATTCTCTGTGTTTCCTCAATTCCTGAAATGGGCTTTTAGCACGGTGGTTCCCAAACAGCCATGTTTTTATTTCCTCCCTGGAATCTTTGACAATGTCTGGAGATATTTTTGTTTTTCATCCTGGGAGGGTGCTACTTGCATGTAGCAGGAAAGAGGTCAGGGATATTGCTAAATATTCCACAACACACAGCATAGCCCCCACAACAAAGAAATAGCTAGCCCAAAGGATCAATAGTGCCAAGATTGAGAAAACCATTTAGCAGAACTCATCTTTTCAAATAATCATCTTGAGGGATATCATCTCCTCTGCTAGACAGTAAACTCCTTGATGCCAGGGTGTGTGGCTGGGGATTGAACCCAGGGGCATTCTGCCTCCAAACTACATCCCCAGACATTTTTATTTTTTGTTTTGAAACAGGGTCTCACTAGGTTACTGAGAGTCTAGCTAAGTTGCTGAGGCTGGTCTTAAAACTGTGATCCTCCTGTCTCAACCTCCCTGGTACTGGGGAAGACAGGGAGTATCTTAATTATCATTGCATTCCCATTGTTTAACAAAATTTCTGACATTTATAAGATGCTCAATAAGTGTTGAATGAATGAATGAATGAATGAATGAATAAAGGACTTGCAGAATACCAAGTAACCGTTCTCTAAGGAACTATGAAAATTAAAGATACGGCTTGTTTCTACATATGACAATCTGTATAAGCTCAAAGAAGTTGCCCAGTTTTAAGGAAATGGCATCTCTCCACTTTTTTCATGCCATAGGGATTTCTTTCCAATGGTTCATAATTTTTCCAGCAGTACTATGTTGAGGAGTACCTTCTGTCTTGGGAGAAGTAACTTCTACAACACTGCACGTTTCTCAGCCCCTAAAAATTCACACTAAAGGTTGACATTCTATTTTCATGCCAACTCTCAAAAGCATGGTCTCTTTGTAATTGGTGTCAGCTACAGCATTTCAAAATGCCCCATAAATAGGCCCCATTTGGGAGATTTTGGAAGTGCTATTTTGATACCTCCTCCATGCGTATTCTTTTGGACTCCAGCCATTTGTCAGGGGAACCATTTGAAAAGGCAATTTGGAAGCCCACCCACATGATCCTGGTACCTCTTTCTTCTTGCTGATGATATTAGACTAAAATTGGTCTGGTTTTGACTTTACCCACCCATCTGACTAAATAACTAGATTATGTTTAGAATATGAACTCAAAGCACAATGGATTAACTATGAAGCCTGTGTTTCTCAGAAGCCTGACAAGAACCTCCTCTTTGCATTGTAATTCCTCCATACAATTGTATTTTGCTTGGAAACACTGAAAGCAAATTATGGTCATACTTGGTATTTGTCATAATAAAAATGTGAGGGATACGATTTTCATTTAAATTTGTCCTCCAAGGACATTTAAGGAAGAATCATCCTGATTTGCTAAACATTTGAGGTGAGATTATCTTTACCAACCAATTAAATCTATGCACAATTCTGTTTAGGTCCTCATGAGAATTAAGCTTACTTCATATGGGTTACATTTTTCCATCTTTCCCCAAGAGAATTTTACCCAAGAGTCTTCATGAAATGTGAATTTATTACATTGAAGATTATGCATTGGACTTAATAAAATAATTTACAAAGCTTAATGAGCATGTTTCACAATAGCCCTTTGCTTTATTTAAAAAATTAGTGAATAATTACTACACATTATGACACTGAAACAATAGATGAGGATTCAAGGAAGCATAGCACTGCAAATTTACATTTTATTCAAAGAGCTTCAATAGGGGCCAGGATGCAGAGATGTGAATACACATAGACCATGACAACTGGTTGACGGATTTTATTTAAGTGGTAGAGAAATGCAGGATTGAGAAAATGAAGGAGATATAAGTGTGGATTAGAGTTCTCAGAGAAGCTTCATCAAAGAAATAGAATCGATGAATGCCTTTTCTCTCTGGATGTCATGGTGCTTTGTTTCTTTATTTTGGAACTCTTGGAACAGTCATATATTGGATTTGTTTATTGTATGCCATTTCTTTCTCTGATGTCATCAGTTTCTGGAGTGCAGAAGCCACAGTTATCATCTCTGTGTTTCCAGAGGACATAGCACAGTGTCTGCTACTGAGAAGATTTCAACAGAGGTTAGTTGAGGAGAAAGGGACAACTGCCTACAGTCACTTTCTTATATATACTGGGTGAAAGTGCCCACTATAATGGTATTGAAACTAGACACCAAAGAATCTATCATGTTCCATAGTGTCAAAGGAGAAGGCATAGTCAACTGCAGATCTGAAGTGTGACTCAACACCACTGGGGGATTTTTGTTGTTATTGTTGTTGTTTTGTTTTTCTTTTACTGCACCAAAGTCCAATTGCTTATGTCTTTTTCTGGTGTTACAAAGAATGAGAATTTGACCTTTTTGCCCACCTAAAATAGATTATTGTTTTATTCTTCCATCCACATTCTTAAAATGACTACATTTGAAACAATTTAAAAGCCACATTAAAAATAAAATCAAGTTCCCCAAGTCAATGCCTTCATCTCTTTCTTCATGGCCTAATTCACAACTTCTTTCGAGCCTGGAATTTACTCCAGGGCAACTCTGCAAATATTCTGTATTTAATTGCAGTTTGTAGTTTAAGACTGTTATTTATGCCCATGAATTGCATTGAATTTACACATAAATTTTACTTGTCTAATTTACTAATTACTGAGAAAGGGTAATGTGGCGGCATCTTAATCTAGGAAAAACATCTCAAACGCTTTTGCACACGTTTTGCATTTGGCATAACCTGAAACACATTTCCCCACAAAACTTTTTCCCTTAACTCTTAAGCCCCTGAGTATTTCAATGGAAACACAATACTTTTTATCTGGATTCATTTACACTCTCATTTACTCATCAGCATGGTGTTTTGTAAGAGATATTTAATATTCTCCAAGAGCCCTTTTTTCTCCCGCACATTTCAAAGTTTTTCCTGTAGGAAACACTGTGTTCCAAGCCATAAATTGAGTCTGAATCCAGAAAACAGGAGTTGGGGGAAGCCATAAATTCCAAATGAGTTCCAAGTGGTACAGATCTTAACTGCCCATTATACATATAATGTGGTTACCAAAATCAGGACTGAGTGCCCTGAGCAAAGAAGACTTAAAATTTGGTGGCATCAATTTTGTACCGGTGCAAATGCTCAGGACATAGCAACTTGCATCTGCACTCTCACTTGGTCCACTAAGAAAGGCTTCATTTTTCAGGAAACAGGTGTCACTACTGAAGAATCCCCTCTGGGAGTAATCAGCTTCTCACAGAGCGCCTTTCTTCTCCTGGAAGCGATGGGCCAGCATCATGAGTAAGTTGTCTGTCACAGTAGCCACAGGGCTGTCCCACTCAGGCATCTTGTAACACCAGTCCTAACCCTTCCTGCAACTCATTCATGGCATATAACTAACTATCTTGGTGCATTTCTTTTTATGGCAAGTATTGGAAACCAGTTCTAGTGAGCTATTTTAAAAGGAAATTTGTTGGAATGATTCCAAAACCTTCTTTAGAATTCAAGGAAAAGTTGAAAATCCAGCTCCTTAAGACATATGGCCAAAGAGATAGTACAAGGAGACTACTAGGAGCCCAGTGCTATGGATAAATTGGACAAATCACAGGACACAATATACAGGCTGAGCAGATACCCAGAGTTTGTCTAACAGTATTAACTACTACAGACAAATAATTTCCCAACTACCTATTCACTGTCTGTTCTCTTCTCTTCAGTGGGGAAATACTGGCCACTATCTTTCTGATTATTTGTCTGTAGTTTTGGCCATATTATTATTTACAGATTTCACATTTTAAAAAATTTACTTTTTCTCTTTACAGTCTATTCATGGTGTCTCCTGAGACTATGGGTTTCTAAAATGATCAAACGATTTTTATCACTAACTCATTCTGGTCATGAGAGACAGGTCTCTGTGTATCAGAATGAGTCAAAAAATTCTCTTCCAACTTGAATGCTTATAACTGTTGGACATTTTATTTGTGATTATCACATCCCAATACCTGAGAAAACTGGTCCAAACAGATTGGTTTCTTTCTTTCAAATATTTAGTGTCCAAATAAAAATGATTTTTAAAATAATTATTTTTTCAATACATCTTCCCAAATGCATGCACATAAAGCTAATGAATAATAGTAATTAGATGAAGTCATAAATTTATTGTTTAACATTAATATGATTTACATTTAAAATCACTGATAGAAATTGATAGTCTGTTTTGAACTACTTATATCCATGCATTTTCAATATGGTAAATTTCTACTGGGATTTTCAAGTGACCAAATGATGCTGAAGGCCAGGTAAAACTGACTCCCTGCAATCTTATACCTTGTAAAAATCTTATCCTACATCTAAGAAGCAGATCTACTCAAGGACTGCAAATAAAATGCAGCCTTATTAAAGGCAGATCCTCCAGCTCTGGCTTTGTATTGGTGCGCTTGCCAACATGAATCCAAAGTGCTCATTTTGGGGAGTCAGCATGTCCACATTCTTAAGGTTTAAAAAACTTAAGCATCCTTACAGAGAGGAAAGACACTAGTGTGTTCTTTCTCTTTTCTCTGATTTTACTGGGTCAAAAGAAAAACCTGTAAACAGAGCTCACTTTAATCATCTGCCAAACACATGGGCCCAAGGTTTTCCTCCAAGGGGAGGAGGTCTTGTGGGCAGTGCAAGGGAACAATTTCGCCCACAAGGAGCAAAATACAGGTTTCATCGAGCACCTTCTCCTGAAATGGACATACATTCAAGCATTTTTAACTACCCTGAGAGGCAATATTCAGAAGGAAAGAGGCATCAATAGTAATGAAATAAGCCATTGGTGGAGGAAACTAAGGCAATATAATAGTTCATCTATTCTCAATATCATGCTACACATTCTCACAAATTAACATGGATCTGAAAGGCATCAGGCTGTATTCAAATAAGATTTTGAAACTAAGATGTATTCAAATGTGTGTCTAACCAATTATGGATTTTTGCATAGAAGCTTAAGAGTTATTATGGTTTGGAAATACTTAGAATCATAAAAACATAAAGTGAAAGGGCCTTTTGAGATCTATCACTACCATGCTCTGGTTTAACAAATGAGGGAGCAGAGAACTAGAAACTGAGTTCCCTTGAATAGCATGATTCTTATGTGGCAGATTTTAGGCCAGAATTGGATTTCATGACTTTTAAAAGTCTTTTCCAGGTCATTTGGGATTAAAGTGTGAATTCTGACTTGAGGACTTATAAAACCAACGTACAATTCCACCATCAAATGCTGTCTGTGTATTCTCTGTGTTCTGAGATTTCATGGAGATCATAAAAAATAGCAAGAGAATTTCTACCCAAGAAAATGTGTAAACTAAGTAATAATATGAATATCAAGTTCCATATCCATAGAAAACGTGGCCTTTGGTAATATTTTGCATAAAATATTGCAAATGAACTTTCTTAAATAGAGAGGAGCATAAATTCATTGGTACACAAAGAACTTAGAAGCAAATTTAAGGACTGTGGTTAAGAATATGCATGAAATTCTCGTTACTTTTCTTTGGCCTTGTCAAATGGCTATACAAGTTCAGATCTCCAGCCCGTTGTGTGTCCATCCTTCATGAGGCTGGCTTTGTTAGATAACAACATTCACCACTCTGCACTTTAATTATCTCTTCAAATACTCACTGATCTAGGCTAAATAATATTTCCCCAAAGTTATGTCCATGTGCAAATTGTGGATGTGGTCAAGTTAAAATGTCATACTGAATTAATATGGGTCCTAGCTTCAGGATGATTATTGTTCCCATAATAAAAGTCAATAGAGAAACAGAAGAAACAGAGGGAAGAGGACCTTGTGAAGACAGTAACAAAGTTTTGGTTTATGTGGCTACGAGCCAAGGAATGCTGAGAGTTGGTACAATCAGCAAAAAGACAAGCACAGATTTTCCCTGTAGGGAAAGAGCTTTCAGGGGGAGCATGCACCTGCTGACTCCTTCATGTCAGACTTCTAGTCTTTATAACTGTCAGCAAATAATTTTTTGTTGTTTGAAACCACCCGGTTTGTGGTAATTAGTTATGGCAACCCCAGGAAACTAATACACCCGCTCATATGTAGGCTATGGGTATTTTCCAAAGATTCTCTAGATCATCATTTGTACTATACCAGCTAGAATGGAATTCTCTTAGTAACTCTGAGTCTAGCCTCAGTACAGAACTTGAATTTCTGTAATCTACACCATCCTTGTTATTTCCTCCGAAGAAAGAATGTTAAAAAAAACGAAGTCACCTCTAGTCTCCTTTCCAAGGACTCCAAACTTATTTTCTCCCCTTCAGCCTCACCATTTGGACTCTCTCTGGGACCAGACCAGTTCTCAGTCCCAATGAAGCAGAGAACTGCAAAATCTAGAAGGCCTTGGAGAAATATCATTAGCGAGCAATTCATGGCAACTGGGAATTTTAGGCAGGAACATATTTATGGTTAATTGACCTTGTGGATATTAAAGTGGGTTTTGGCATTTGGGACTTCCCTATTTGAACTTCCCCAATGACCCCATTCTATAGTGAATGCATAAGACATGATGTGAGAAGTGGGTTTCTATTAACTGGAGTGCATTTTACTCCCACTAGGTTTTTCAGTTAATGTCAGACTAAGTACATATGTTCCAACTTAGGTCAGTGTGACATATTTGGCTTCATTCAATTGATGTTAATGCTGGAATGCAAAGGGCAGTATATTAAAATATAAAACATAAAGTAAACCTCCTCATAACTTACTAGCAGTAAAAAGATACACACACACACACACACACACACACACACACACACACAAATACATATATTTGTCTCTTCCATCCCAGCTTTCACTTCAAGCATACACAATTGCAGTAATCTTCCAATTGGGCCTCTGTGGCTTTCCTTATTCAAACTCTCCTTTCAACAAACAAAGCTGTGTGCGCCCCTGAGCTGGGACAGAAAATGCAAAAAAATGCAAAAATGAAGGCAAAACTTCTATGTTTGATAATTGATATTTCTGTATAAAGTCACAGACACACACACATGCACATACATATACACACACACACACACACTCACTCATACACATAAGCACATACAGTTTTAGGACAAAATGTAAAATACTATGGACATGAAGAAAAAAAAAGACCAATTAAGTTTTCATGAGAGAGTTGGATCAGTCTTTGGGGACAGATAAGGCGATATTTGAGCTGATCTCAGGCAAGGAGCAGGTGAAAGAGGAGCCTGGGAGAAGGCCTGCAAAACTAGGGTCTTAAACTCATGTCCTGCCCAAGTAACAGTTTTCAGACCAGATAAGTCTATGTGCAGCACAGCTCTCCAGGTGCCTGCCCTCCCCTGACTCTTCCACGGTGACATTTTGACACCTCAGCTGGAGTTTTAGATCTTCTATACTCATATTTCAATTTTATTTCTCTTGTTTATTATCCTATTCTCTGTTCCATCTGCATTAGTATTCCCTGGGACTTGACTTCCACAGTTCCAGGCTTTCCTAACTCTAGTTTCTTTAAATCTTTGCAGCCAGCTACCAATGGTCCCAAACCCAGCTTGACATCCCGTCCTCCAGAAAGTCTCCTTCTTCCTTCCAGCCATGTTTCAAATTCTCCAGCAGCTTCTTCTATTCCTCTCTCATGATGTGTGTGATGGATCATATTATATCTACCAAATATTTGCTGTCCCTGCAACCATGCCTACCCTTGTGACCCCTCCTCGATGCTCCATTGACATCTGAAGTGGTCAGCGATATTCCTCAGTCAATGGAACCTGACAGGAAGTGGGGTGCCACTTCTGTGCAGAAGCTTTCTCTGTCCCTCCACAAGGCCAACATGTCTTAGAGGGGCTCTTCCTTCTATCTGATTCCAGGGGCTATGAAGGACCATCACTGCACAAGAATTGTTGAAGCTACTGAGCACTTGTAGTTGTGTTATCAAATCATTGTTTATCCTAAGATGATTCATACAACAAGTCTCATGGTTTACCATAAAGGACCTATATTTGTATATGTGATTTTTCTTCCTCATTAGAGTACTGAGCTCCCTGTGGACTCTGTGTGAGATTGACCACTGAACTGATTATTCCCATTACAGGGTAGGACATACAGTAGTTGCTTACTAAATACTTCTTGATTTATATGATAAATGAGTGTGTGATTTTAGGAAGTGTGTGCGCAGACACACTGGTATGAGTTTTCAAGGTGGGGGAAGGGAGGTTGTGAAGAAGAAGAAATAAAAAAAGAACCAGATCATTTTCTGGCACTGGCTGGTCTAGTTCTTTTTTCCTTAATGGCTCACTGCCCTGCTACATTATGAATTAGTCAGTGGAAGACATTTCTAATATAGAGATTAGGTTTATAGCTGTTGAGATAAAGAGAAGAGGATATTATTTCAAGAGGATAGACTATAAAAAGGGTATAACCTAAAAGTTAGATTCAAAAAATGATAATAGGATGTCACATCCTAATATAATAAAGTAACAGAGTGGGAAGTCTGAGGATGAGCGAATCTTAGAGGACACCTGGGAAGACACCAGGAGATAGGTGTGCAAGAAGGTTCACCATGTCTCCTCAGAGAGATGGTGTGGACCTGTACTTCTCCAAACCTAAGTGCTTACTCAAATGCAGATTTTTTTTTTTGGTACTGGGCAGTGAACCCAGGTGTATTCTTCTTCTGAGATATGCCCTCAATCTTTTTTATTTTATTCATTTTAATTTTGAGGCAGGGTCACACTGGGTTCCTGAGGGTCTTGCTAGGTTTCTGAGGCTTGTCTCAAATCTGTGATCCTCCTATCTTAGCTTCCCAAACGCCAGGATTACAGGCATGCACCACTGTACCCTGCCTCAGATGCAGATTTGAAGAGGGTAGGTTGGTGGGAGGCACTGGGATAACATGTTTCTGATAAGCTCACAGATGCTGCTACTTGGACCACCCTATATATGCCAAAGTGTTGAAGACTTTGGGATAGAGCCAGCCATTGGGTATTTATTATGTGATACCTTCTAGAAAAGTGAATATCATTATATTCTTACATTATACCAATAAAAGCATAGGAAACAAAGTTTTAAAACCTTAAGCATATTATAAAATCAGGAAACAAAGTTTTAAAACCTTAAGCATATTCTAAAAAAAACACAGAACAAAACTAGAGCCCAAATTTTCTTTAGTCTAATATGACAAATTATTAGGTTTAACAGTATGTATATTTTTAAATGCATGACCTCTTTTGATAAATACAGTAAAATTTACTGTTTTTTTTTTTTTTTTTTTTTTTTAAGAAAAGTGAATAGCAGGTGGCACAGACATGCCCTGATGGGTATGTAAGACACAACTAACCTTGATAAAATTGGGGAAAGTCTGTGCTCCTGAACCTTTATCAGTGGCAGAAAGGAAGCATTTTGCCCAGTGGCTGTCATAGATAGCCAGAGTCAGGACCAGAGGCAGAAAGGCCTGGGGATCAGATTGCAGCTCCTCAATCTAGTGACTGAGTGACTCTGGGCAGTTTTTTTTTTTTTTTTTTTTTTTTTACTTCTCCGAGCCTCTGTTTTCCAATATGTGAAAAGAGGGAAAATCAGAAAGTGGCCCAGATGCGGGAGCGGGAAGAGCCCCGCAAAACTTGGGTACAGGATCAAGATGTTAAAAGACACTCATGCCTGCCACAGTTTTGAGCTGGTTATGACCAACACAAGAGATGTCTGATACCAAAGTGAGTATCAGACATATCCTCACTTTAAAAAGGAGGGATTGTAAAATGATTGCTGACTTTTGAATCCTCTCACTAACTTCCAATGAGACAAAAATTGAGAACAGAGGGGAGAGGAAGACTTGAAAACAAGGTTTCTTTGGAAAGAGCTCTTGCCGTTCCTTCATGCTTTGAATTTCTCCTGTGAGGAGCAGGGCTAGAGTGTTGCCCCTTCACGTAATCCCAGTCAGAGGCCTCCTAGGGTGCCTAGACAGCTTGCAATGTGCCCCTTGTACTGGGAGACTTGAAGGGCTTGTGTCTGATGTCTGGAATGCTGAGCCAGCCATGGGGATAAGGTGTAGATTGTCGTGATGGAACTTGCCTGTGACCAATACTTGTAGGGTCAAGGAATGCATGTTTGTTTCCAACAGAGACCAACACACACACACACACACACACACACACACACACACACACACTCACACACAGAGCAAGGCCAGGCATGAGTCCACCTGGGGTGCTGAAACCCAACAATAAGAAGCTGAAGGCTAACACCTGATCCCTAGGGGTTTCCACCTGGAAAATAATCTTTCAGGATCAAGGTAATATAGTACAAGTGAAGCCCTTGGTGATAGAAGCTCTAGAGAATAAAAAAGTGCCTTCAGGGGACGGAGTAAGCCTTTCATCTCCTGGGCCCAAGGGAGCAAAGTCAGCCCTCATCAGTACCCAACAATAATGCCTTTCATTTCCTCTTTCCACTGGGACCTGCCTGTTCAGGCCTGATAAGAAAACAACTGTCAGGCACAGGAGCAGCAGGGAAGGAAGCCTCTGGAGGAGAAACGAGAACCTACACCTTCCTTAGGGCTGCAGCCCTCTAGGGGAGGGACAGGAGGTCTGACATTAAGTAAGTTTGCTGTTTGGATTAAATCTTGGTCTCAGCATTTTGCCGTTAGAAGGAACACTTTTAAAGTTATTGTTTAGTGCAGCTGAGGGGTGTGGCTCAGTGGTAGAGCATGTACTTAATGTACTTAGCATGCATGAGGTCCTGGGTTCGATCCCTAACAGGCACGCACACACACACACACACACACACACACACACACACACACACACACACAAAATCTATTACCTAGCGTTGAGCCAAAAATTCTACTGATGATTTCATATAGGAGCAACTCAAACTAACCTCCTTAAATAATTTAAATGAGCTGGGCATGGTGTCATATGCTTTTAATCCAAGTACCTGGGAGGCTGAGACTGGAGGATTGCAGGCTTGAGGCCAGCCTCGTCAACTTAGTGAGGGCCTCAGTAAGTTAGTGAGACCCTGTTCCAAAACAAAGTACCCAAGGGGGGCAGTGGGAAGCTATGAAGTCTACTGAACAGGGACTGAACCACCTTGGCCTCTATGGAAACAGGTATCTTGAAAAACTGGGGAGTTTTTAGATTTATGGAGAAGTAGGTCGGAATCAAAAGCAGATCCCCCCCCCCCAAAGAAGGAGTCCAGAGCAGCAATAAGGGTATTCCCTTTACTATTGCAAACATTAGCTAAGCCTTTATTGTCTAATGGGGAGAGCTGATGACAGAGTCTCTCTAAAACCTTAGAGTAAAGCCATCTGAATTCCAAATAGATGATGCGATTTTCATAGGTTTTGATAGCTGGCTCAGGATGACACAGAGCAACTCAATGAGGCAGTTAGTAAGATACAAAATGCTCCTGAGTTCCATGAAAAATCACCTGGATTCCTTTCTTCCTCACTCTTGCTCATAGCAGGTAAGTCAGCCTTCCTCCAGCCTGCTCCTCACCCCTCACCTCCATTCTAATCCCTTTCCCAGAGTGATCCTGTTTCCTGGCTCTATTCTGTCGAGTCACTCTTAACTTAGGGAGAAAGAACGGGTAAGTTTTGTGGGATCAAAAGTAAAGAAGATTCCGTGATGTGGTTGGCCTGATGGAAGGAGATGGACCCAATGAAGCAGCTAGGAGAAGGCGCTTCAGACCTTGTAGCACTCTTCTTGCCCATGGAAAGGGGTCTGAGTTCTACACTAAAGTGTGTGATGACTGCAAATTCCTTTGCATCTGTCCAAAACAAAACCCTGTGCGTCACAGCAACAAAGCATCACAGTGCCAGCTCCCTCCTTTAGAAAACACAACATAGGCCGGATGTGGTTGGTGCATGCTTGTAATCCTAGTACTTGGGAG